>JAWQEG010004357.1:0-40207 GCA_033782935.1 Petrolisthes cinctipes
CCACCACCATCACCACAATCACCAATAAATCTACCACCACCATCCCCACTATTTCTTCAACATCACCAACGCCTTAAACACCATCAGTGTGTGTGTGTGTGTGTGTGTTTAGTTAATCCTCTCCTCTATTCTTGCTTTCCTCTTCAGTACAGTTTCTCATCCCCACTTTTCTCTCGCTGTCCTCTTCACAAGCTTAGTCAAGTCATTCTCTCCTATTTTCCTTTTCTCCCATCTTATTTATTTTACCTTTTCTTTTCTTGTTTTCCTTTTTTATTTCTTCAATCCATTTCACTCCCTATTCACTTCTCCAGGTATCCTTTCCTTCATTTATACCATCTGCTTCTCCCATTTTTCTCCTTCACATTACTATCCCCCGGTTTCTTTTTTCTTCTCCATCAATGTACCAAAACTCCTGGCATCCTTTTTTACATTTTTACCCTCCTCCTCCTCTTTTCTTTCTCCATTCCTTTCTCTCTATTACTCTTCTGTGGCACATTACTCCACCTGCTGCTACCACTTCACTCTTTATCCTCAATCCCTTTCTCTCGTTTTACTCTTCTCTGGCACATTACTCCACAAGCTGCTGCTACCACTTCACCTCCTGTTGATGCACCCCACACCCTCAGTATCTTTGCCTTCATCCGCTCCGCACCTACCGAATTATTGGTTGGCGAGCCTGCACCCAGCTTGTGGAGTCTGCTTACATAATCCAAGAGGTATAATTTGAGAAGAGATATATAGGCAACAGCAGCACAAAACATATTAATCTATTTGGAAGGAAGGCTATATAATATTAAGTGTACGAGCTTGTACTACAAAGATTCTCCTAATCGTGGATGTCAGTAATGCATTGTTTTGCTAAAAGCTTCCGGGCACGCACGGTAATTTTGTTGCTCCCAGTCAGTCTACTCTATTAAACCGCACAGATTTTTACACTAATAACACTTGTTAAGTAAATAAACGGTTATATATAGGTTGTACTTTTATTATTAACATATTTTTATTTATTAAATGAATTTATTTACTTATTTTACAAGTCCAACGCCCCTTCATCTTTTCATAGTTAAGTAGTTCTAGTAATTCCAACCTTCTCCCTTTATCACCCTTCACATACCATGCATCTGTTGCTGCTCTCTTCTTCATTATCGTATATTACCCTTTTCTCTTCTTTTATCTCTCTTTTCATCTTCTTGTCCTCCCGCTCTTGTCTGCTTTCTTTACCCATCCATCTCCCCTGTTACAGTGCTTCCTCTTGCAATGTTTTCCAAATACTTAAGTCCGTCACTGTGTTTCTCATATGCTTCCGTTACCTGCACTCTGCTACCTCTCCTTAGCCTTCTCTCTGTCACTGTCACCTCCTTTGGCATTTCCCTTGCACCAACTACTAGTAACATACCCCTGTCATTTATCTCTGTCTCCCTTCTCGTTATATTGTTATGTTACCTTCCTATTAACAACTACTAACTACTACTAACTACTACTACTTCTAACACTACTACTACTACTACTACTACTACTACTACTACTACTACTACTACTACTACTACTACTACTACTACTACTACTACTACTACTACTACTACTACTACTACTACTACTACTACTACTACTACTACTACTACTACTACTACTACTACTACTACTACTACTACTACTACTACTACTACTACTACTACTACTACTACTACTAATACTAATACTAATACTAATACTAATAATACTAATAATTTAATAAATACTAATACTAATACTAATACTAATACTAATACTAATACTAATACTAATACTAATACTAATACTAATACTAATACTAATAATACTAATAATATCCACATTCCCACTTTGGTCATGTCCCCTTTTTTATGAACAGTTATGCTTATATGTTACTTCATCCTTCAACTACAACAACAAAGCCTACTACTTCTTATCACGGCCACCCTCTCCCAGTGCCATTTTTTGTGTCAGCACTTTACGTTCCCACTGCCACTTCCCTCTGACACTTTCTCTTAACCCAACCCTCCTCCCTTTCCTTCGCCAGCCAGCCAGCCAGCCAGTCCCCCATGTGTTGCCTCCTATCACTTACCTACACGAACCCCCCGCTGGCTCTTTGTGTCCCCTCACCCTACCCTGCCACGCCTCCATGCCACCCAACCATTATTTATCTCTATTTTTCTTTTAGTTTTGAATACTTCTATCTCTCTCGCCCATTCCCCTCCCTCCTCCCCCACTTTCTTTCTCCGTTTCCTTCATTTCTGCCTTATATCTCTTATTATCCTATCCATTTTCTTCCCTGAAACAACATTGTATCTCAACCTCTTCCTCTCACTATCTACACTATCTCTTACCCTTCCTAACTTTATTATTACCCTACCTCTGCTTTCTGTACCCTTCCATATTCCTACACCCTATTTTTTTATATAAATTGCAGTGCAGTGGTGACATTGGCAGTGGTATTGTTAACAGTGGTAAATATCAAATAGAAGTAGTAGTAGTAGTAGTAGTAGTAGTAGTAGTAGTAGTAGTAGTAGTAGTAGTAGTGATAGTAACAGTGTATTGTGATGTAAGCAGTGACAGGAACAATGGTAGCTATCATAGTAGCAGTGACAAAGGTGAGAGTGGTAGTAGATGAATAATAACAGTGACATTAATAATTACGAGTATGACAGGAGTTGGTGATGGGGAATGAGGCTGTAGTAGCAATTGGAAGTACAGTTGTGAGCATGGGAGTTGTAATAGTAGTCGTGGTAACGGTGGTAGTGGGAGGAATGGTAGTAATGGTCATGGTGATGCTGGCGGAAGTGGTACTGGTGTTGGTAGTAGTAGTAGTAGTACGGTAGTAGAGTAATAGTAGTAGTAGCGGTAGCGGTAGTGGTAGTAGTAGTAGTAGTAGTAGTAGTAGCAGTAGTAGTAGTAGTAGTAGTAGTAGAGGGGGTGGTTGCGGTAGTACTAGTGACAGTGTTGGTGGTAGTGGTGGCAGCGTGACGTCAGCATAAGGTACCTACATGACACAGCAACAACATGTAGCCCAGAGTCACACACACACACACACACACACACACACACCATTAAACACTTTAGTACTCTTGGAACCTGTATTGTTTCAACTCGTTGGTGACTGATATATTTCCGAGGGCTGTTCAAAATCGTGTAAGGTTTTTTTGAATAGAATACGTTTGGTAAGACAATTTTTCTTAATGGGTCAAAGCCAATTATAGCGTCAGTTTGCTTACTTTATATTTACCTATTTTTGTGTGTTCTTTATCCATTTATTTTAATTTTTCTCTCTCCTCTCATAATATTCTTATTTCCCTAGCTCTTTGTTTTTTTCTCCTATGCCGCCTCCTCCTCCTCATTCTCGTCTTTTATTCTTTTTTTCTGTCGCTTCCTCTTTATCTCAATTTTCACGTTGCTTGTCTTTGCACTCTCGACCTCTTTCCCATATATGCTTCACTCTACAAGCTACCCTTCCCTGCCTTACATACCTCACTTTTCCACCTTCATTCCCTCCCTTTACTACACCAACTCCTCCACTGCCGGTCTTTGCCCCTTCACCTGCCTGCCTGCCTCTATCTTTTCATCTCCCCCTCCCTTCTTCTCATCCGCCTCTTACCCTGCTGAGGACTGATGGCTTTGACTTTACTGGTCCAACTCTTCTCATCCATTACACTCCCTTCAACCTCCCCTTCCTTTACTCTGACCCGCCTTTTCTTTTTCTCCACCACTCCTTCTGCCCACCATCCCTCTTTCCCTCTCCTCCCATCCACCACTCCTTCCTTCCAACACCCATTCGCCACTCATTCCCTCCCCCACAACTCCTTCCTTCCAACACCCATTCGCCAATCCTTTCCTCCCCCAACCACCAACCATTCCTTTCTTCCCACACCCATCTACGACTCGTTCCTTCCCCCCACTATTGCCGGCAGCTCTGACCGCTCCAGCCTCCAGCAACAACCATCAAACCACACAAAGTTCATCCCCACTTGGCCACAGTTCCAGAGGCATTGAGTCTGTTCACACCCTCACTGCAACACAAGACAAATATGGGGGAAGTTTCTTTGGGTTCTGAATTAGTTTTTTAGATTTTAATAGTTTTTAAAATATTCAGGAATAGCTGTACGTCCAAAGGGCCATAATGACTGCATCAAGTGACAACGAAAATGAAAGAATTTTATTAATTATTATACACATCTGTTTTGATGTTTGTTATTACTATAGCTATTTTTTTACGCTAGAAACTATTGGCAAGACTGGCAGACAAAGTGCTTCATTGCAAGTTCATTCTTAGAGAAGGTCACACCACTTTGGCCAGACCCCGCCCACAAGGAGAGCTAAATCGTGACGTCAACTAATGTTTGTGGTTTAAGGGATGTCTTGGCCAATATTTTGATCAAAGAAATTGAAACTGTCTGGAACTTAATGAAGAAAAAAAAACAATATCTCATAATAAATAAAAAATACTAATACTGATAACAATATTTTTCGTTAGCAAAAGACACATTAAAGTTTATATAATCGAAGTATACTAACGACTAATGATGCGTGACATTAGATTTACAATATAATTTTTTGAAATATATTGTTCTACTGTGTATTATGAATTTGTGTTAATAGCATGACACGACGACTATACAGAATACTCTCTCTCTCTCTCTCTCTCTCTCTCTCTCTCTCTCTCTCTCTCTCTCTCTCTCTCTCTCTCTCTCTCTCTTGCATCCACTTCTTTGGAAAAATAATAGAAACGTATTGTACCAAACTTTACATGCACAGATTTGCATCCATGATCTGAGCAAACATTGGGCATGGTTACGAACGGGCAACCATAACACCATCACCTTGGACACCCAAGGCCTTCCCGCTTGATGGCTATGGCTGCTGGTGACATAGCCCTCCTGCCTACAGTATGATGGACAGTCGCGCAGTGTTCTGGTGTACTGACTCAGCCGTCCTTTAGCCAACCTCTCTCTCACTCTGAACATTCTTTGACTTCCCTTGACGGCTTTTTGGGCAGAGCATGGGTTCTCTAAGAGTGATCTTGTTTCACTGGTCGATAATTTAGTCAAACGAAACTATTAAACGTATTCATCAGTTCCAGTTTCTTACCAATGAAGCTATATATGAAATTATTAGAAGGTTTTTGTTTGGAGTAGGTTAGTTGACGGTTTGCTGTTTGCTTGCGTGCGTGCGTTTGCAAATGTGTACATAATGTGTGCCAACGTAAGTGTATTGGCATGTGTATATGATCAGATATATGTAAGTTTGGGAGGTATTTGTGTATGTATGTGTTTGTGTATATCTGCTTGTGTGTGTGTGTGTGTGTGCGCGCGCATGTGCAATGAATGTTTGGGGAAGGCGTGTGAAAGCAAGTGTTTGGGTCAGGAGTGAGGGTCAGGCGTCGAGGTCAGACAATGAGGGTTAGAAAATGGGGGTCAGGAAGGGGGTACCCAAGGCACTCAGTTTCCCTCTTTTTGCAGGAGAAGTTTTGGAAAATTTGACTACCAAATGATGTTGGCAGTGGATGTGAAGACTTAAACAGACGGAGGAGGAGGAGAAATAAGAGAAGAAAAAAGGAGTAGACAGAATAGAAGAGTAGGATGCAGAGGAAGGGGGATTGCAAAGAAAACAAAAGAATCTAAAGAACAACAGATTTACTGATAATTAAAGGGTGGTGTATATGTTTAACTAATTGCAGAGGAGAATGAGAAAAAAAGAAAATAAAAGCAGTGAACATAGAAGAACAAAATAATAAAGCTGGAGAAAATTAATATACGAGTAGGAGGAAAAAAGATTAGAAGGAAGAGAAAGAGAAGGAAGGACAGAACTGGAAGGGCGAGGACAAACTTTGGACAAGAGGAAAATATGAAAAGCAAAAACCACGAAACATTGGAAAGAGAGAGATGAAAATATATAGACGAGAATAAAGACAAAACAAATGTCTGAACGTGGTAAAAGCAGAGAAAAACAAAGAGCATGAGGAAATATGTAATCAGGGAGAAAGGGTGAAAGAGCAACAGCACAGACGTGAAAAGAGAGCTGAAAGTGAGGAGTAAGGGAAAGCAGATGCATGCATTAAGGAATACGTAGCTAAAGGGTTGGAGGACGGAGAGTAACAATTACACCAACCTCCAGCCTTGCAAGAAATCCGACGAACTATGATGATGATGATGACGGTAATGATGAGGGTGAAGTGGGAAGGAAAGGGGAGAGAGAGAGAATGAAGATAGAGGGGAGTAGATGAGGAGGTACACGCATCTCATACATTTGCATGTCCACAAGATAAGCATTTTGTGAGCGTCAGAATTCCAGGCTTCTCTGCATTTCTTTTCTCTTTGCTTAATCAATCATGTATTCGTGTCTCGGTCTTTGTTGGGACTCGAGCGAGGAACAAGTGGCTTCCCGCTTTTTGTTTTCTAAATCGCGGGTCAATAGATGACATTGCAGGTGAATTGGTAAATATATGAGATTGCAGGTAAATTGTTTCTCTGTTTTACTGTAAGTCTCGGAGCCCTTGACGAGGAGTGCTTAGTGACTGTTTTATTTGAACTGAAGGAAAATAAATGACTATGCAAATTGGCGTTCAAGTATATCTCTTTAAAATGCATTAAAAATATAAGATTGCACAAAGAAATGGTCTCCTTATCATGAACTTCTTATATTCCCGAGAGAATGAAAGTATTTTTTTTTCCTCGTTTCTGATATTTTTTGTGGAAGAATAATACAAAATGAACCATACCATCTTCACTTGCACCAACAACTCTGGGATCAAAAACAAAGAAGTAGAAAAGATTAATAGCGATGTGCAGAAAGTTTATAAGCAAGTGTTGGGAGAATTTCGAGGTCTGATGGATCCTGCAAATAATATCAGAAAACAGATTACCTCACAACACGAGCAGGGGATCCGCTTTAAAATTATTACAGTACAATAATATAGTATTGTTTGGAGGCTTCAGTAGGAGGCTCCACTTCCCTTACGACACATTACCCCTTAATTAACGCTACTTGTGATGAAAGTGTCGATGTATATTGTGAATTGCACCCATGTGTTGTTCAATAAGTGGTGGTGTTGGTGAAGATGAGGAAGAGTCGTGGTGGTGGTGGTTGTGGTGGTGGTGGTGGTGGTCGTGGTAGTGGTAGTTGTGGTGGTGGTGGTGGTGGTGGTGGTGGTGGTGGTTGTAGTTGTGGTCGTGGTAGTGGTAGTTGTGGTGGTTGTGGTGGTTGTGGTCGTAGTTGTGGTAGTTGTGGTGGTCGTGGTCGTGGTAGTTGTGGTGGGGATGAGGATATGGTGATGGTAGTGTTGATGTGGTACAGTAAATGGTGATGGTATAGTGGTGATGAGGCACAGTATATGGTGATGGTCGTGGTGTAAGTGGTGGTGGTAGTGATGATGAGGAGGAACATTTGAGGTGGTAGTAGTGGTGATGATGATGATGGTGATGATAAAAATTGTGGTGGTGATGATGATAGGAATGGTAATGGAAGGTTGTGGGTAATAGCGGTTCTACATAATATTATTTTTAGAGCTGAACGAGAAAAGAAAAACGAGACAAAAAAAAAAAAAGCACTGACGAATATGAATGAGAAATGAATGGAACAAATACAAAGAAGAACGGAAATGAGTATACACAACGAGAAAAACGAACAATGATTAGAATTCAAGGGAAAAAAAACAAAACAATCAAACTGTTCGCGAGAAAAATAGCCTGAATATAATATGAAACAATTAATGCATATATTTGAGTAGACGAAAAATAACGAGACAAAAATAGAGTGAGAATTACAATATAAACAAACGCAATAAGTTAGGAGAATAAAATAGAATACGCACTGAAAAAAAATCAAAGAGAGAGAGAGAGAGAGAGAGAGAGAGAGAGAGAGCCAGCCTGCGATACGAGCGGAAGATAGAGCGATAGAACAAACAGACAGACGTGAGGGTAAGGTGCGTGAGGAGTTATGAGAGGGAAGATGCTGGCCAGGAGGACATGAGGGAGGAACCAACCCTGATACACTCTCTTTGATAAACCCTTGACCGGGAACACGTCTTCACCTCCTTCTCTTACTCCTCCTCTTACTCTTATTTCTGAGCTTCTTTCTCTTGCATTATCTTCCTCTTATTCCTTAACACGTATTTTCCTTCTCTTACTCCTTCTCTTTCTCTTGCATTATCTTCCTCTTATTCTTTAACACGTCTTCACCTCCTCCTCTTACTCCTTATCCTCTTACTCTTATTTCTGAGCTTCTTTCTCTTGCATTATCTTCCTCTTATTCCTTAACACGTATTTTCCTTCTCTTACTCCTTCTCTTTCTCTTGCATTATCTTCCTCTTATTCTTTAACACGTATTCACCTCCTCCTCTTACTCCTCCTCTTACTCTTATTTCTGAGCTTCTTTCTCTTGCATTATCTTCCTCTTATTCCTTAACACGTATTTTCCTTCTCTTACTCCTTCTCTTTCTCTTGCATTATCTTCCTCTTATTCTTTAACACGTCTTCACCTCCTCCTCTTACTCCTCCTCTTACTCTTATTTCTGAGCTTCTTTCTCTTGCATTATCTTCCTCTTATTCCTTAACACGTATTTTCCTTCTCTTACTCCTTCTCTTTCTCTTGCATTATCTTCCTCTTATTCTTTAACACGTATTCACCTCCTCCTCTTACTCCTCCTCTTACTCTTATTTCTGAGCTTCTTTCTCTTGCATTATCTTCCTCTTATTCCTTAACACGTATTTTCCTTCTCTTACTCCTTCTCTTTCTCTTGCATTATCTTCCTCTTATTCTTTAACACGTATTCACCTCCTCCTCTTACTCCTCCTCTTACTCTTATTCCTGAGCCTCTTTCTCTTATTATTTAACACGTATTCACATTCTCCTCCTCTTACTCCTCTTATTCTTATTCCTGATCCCCTTTCTCTTATTCTTTAACACGTCTTCACCTCCTCCTCTTCTCCTCTTACTCTTATTCCTGATTCCCTTTCTCTTATTCTTTAACACATCTTCACCTACTTCTCTTACTCCCCCTCTTACTCTTATTCCTGATCCTCTTTTTCTTGCATTATCTTCCTCTTATTCTTTTAACACGTATTCACTTACTCCTCCTCCTCTTACTGCTCTTCTTACTCTTATTCCTGACCCTCTTTCTCCTTCTGCATGGGCTACTTTCCTCTCATTCTTTAACATGTACTTACCTTCTCTTACTCCTCTTACTCTTTTTCCTGACCCTCTTTCTCCTAAATTCTACATGGTCATCTCCCTCTCATTATTTAACACGTATTTTCTCCTTCTCTTACTTCTCTGAGTCTCATTCCTGATTTCTCCTCAACTTCTCTTCATATACTCACTCTTCTTCTTACTCTTCTTTCTTCTGTCTCGTTCTGATCCTCTTTTTCCTCTTGCATTTCTGCCTTTTCATTTTAACACTCATATTTCACATATTTTTTTTCTTCAGCTTCACTTTCTCTCACTCGTTATTATTTCTTGTCTATTTTTTTCTTTTCCTCGTCTGATTTTCTTCACCCACTCCCTGCAGGTCCTCCTTTTCTTCTTTTGGCCTGCTTCCACCCTCGCTTATCTTCCCTCCACTCCTCTGTTCTCCTCTCCACTCTTCACTTCTACACTCCTCACGCTTTTCCTCCACTTTCCCCGTCTCTCCTCCTCCTCCTCCTCCTCCTCCTCCTACTTAGCTGGACTTTTCCTTATGCTAGTACTCAAGACAGCATATTTGAATCAAGGAGCCTATTATCATCAATAAGTCTGTTTTGCTTTGAAAGTCTTTTGGAAATATTGTGCAATTCACCCTCTCTTCTCGACCCTTTTTCTCTTCCATGCACCCTTCCTTCTTCTCGTCCTCCTTTCTCTTTTGTCCTCTTCCTTCCACTTTCCTCTTCCACCTTCCTCTCCTTTCTTTCCCTCTTTTCTTCCTATTTCTCCTCTTTTCTTCATCCTTACCCTTTTCTCCTCCTCTCTGTCATCTCTACCTTTCGTTCGTTCATTCCGTCCGCTTTTCTCTTTCTCTTCACGCTCACTCTTCTCACCATCTTTTGTAGAACTGCTAACACATCTCCCTCTGCAAAATATTCTCTTCTTTTTGTTTCGACCAGCACTCCCACCTTCCCACCTCAGCACCTCAGCCCGCACTCTCTAACCTCTCCCTGCAACCTCATCTCCCAACTTCTCTGTGAACCCACAACCTGTATCTTGTCGTCCAGTCCAAGCATCCTTCTACCTGGGCTATATTATAAATTTACTCCTCCATCTGCTCCTGTTCATCCTTTATGTATCCTTCTCACACCTTTCTATATCCATCTGACCCCTTCCTATACACCTTTCATATTTTCCTGCAATGTACTCTTCTTTTTACACTTTCCTGTGTGTTTATGCGTCTGTTGTCTTCCAAATGGCTGTATCTAGTCTATTGAAAATTGGTCCACCTTCGCAGCTTTCCATGGCGAAGAATCTGGTGGTGGGTGTTGCTTTCATTGCAAAAACAAATAATGCTAAGATTCTCGGAGACACACCAAGCGAGTAACAGACTATACCTACACTTTACTCGCTTGGCTGTCAAACTCTCAGCGGATACAACTCATTCATGTTCTTCGGAGGTGGGGATACACTGAGAGATAACACAGAGGACATTGTGTTTGGCTAATTCCGTGGCCCCATATTTCTCCTTGTATACCCTCCGGCGCTCTCTCCCCAACTGCTACCCCCCTCCGTCACCCCCTCCGTCACCCCCTCCCCCTCAATGCCTCATCCCAACAGTTAATTGCGTACCTAAACAACTTGTAATGTTGATGCACAGAGAGCGTCACACTGAGCAAAGTGCTTTTAGTTTATGTAGTTAATTTCCTCACATCGTATATAATTCCTACTGCTTGAACAGAAGATAATGCAGTAAGAGTGACATATAATTGTTTTTGAACATAGAAAAAAAAAAGTGTTAATTTTTGAAAGAGATCTGAAAAAGGAATAAGAGAAACAGGGAGAGAGGAAGCGAACGAATCGAAAACAGAAAAAAAAACAGAGAGAGAGAGAGAGAGAGAGAGAGAGAGAGAGAGAGAGAGAGAGAGAGAGAGTGAGAAAGAGAGGCCAGTGTTGTGTGTTTACTGGCATGTTATCAGGTGATCACAGGCGGTGTAAAGATGACCAGCTGACACCACAGACAGGTAGGAGGTGGAGAGGGAGGGGGATAAGGGCAGAGGCCAGAGGAGGAGGAGGAGGAGGGGCGAGAGAGTAGGGACTGGAATTGAGGTGGGGGGGGGGGGAGAAATAGCGGGTGAGAAGGTGGTAGGAAAAGGTGGGAGTGTGTGTGTGTGTGTGTGTGTGTGTGTTTGTCTGTGTGTGCGTGCGTGTGTGTGTGTGTGTGTGTGTGTGTGTGTGTGTGTGTGTGTGTGTGTTTGTCTGTGTGTGCGTGCGTGTGTGTGTGTGTGTGTGTGTGTGTGTGTGTGTGTGTGTGTGTGTGAGTCTGTGTGTGTGTGTGTGCCTTCGTGTGTGTGTGTGTGTGTGTGTATGTGTTTTAGTCTGTGTGTGTGTGTGTGTGTATGTGTTTTAGTCTGCGTGTGTGTGTGTGTGTCTGTGTGTGTGTGCCTTCGTGTGTGTGTGTGTGAGTCTGTGTTCACTTCCATCAACCTTTTTTTACCCCCTCAGACGATAGAAACTCGGATCTACCCAACTAAAATAATCTCGCCAAGCTTCTCGACCCTCCACACCATCCATCTCCCACCCGCTACCTCCATCAATTAATCACCTCCACCAACCCGGTCTGGTATCACTGGCATTCTTCTAACTACCTTCTATCCTCTTTCACGTCCCTCGTCCTCTTATTCTGTGGGTATTGAAATCTTGAATCCCCAATGCACGGTTTTTTCCCTCTCTCCACTTCTCCTATTAATTCATTCCACCATTAAATATGTTCCTCTCCATTCCCACTGTTCGTTCTTTCATTTTCTCTTCCTTCCACTTCCATATCTCTCCTTCTTTCCACTCCCTCTATCCTCTCTTCTCCCCACTCACTCTGTTCTTCCTCTCTCCACTCCTTTTATTCTTTATTAACTACACCCCTTATATTTTCCCTCTGTTATTATGAATCCATTATTCGAGTTATGCCTCAAAATTCATAAGCTTAATCAGTTTGGTCCCCGCAATTCTTTCCTTTTTGTATTTTACCGCCCATCTGTCTTCATAATCATTTTCCCTCCCCTCCCTTATTTCCTTCCAGATCTCAGTGCAGTTTTCATCCATATCGCTTGCTTTTACTCCTTGGATTCATTGGTAAGTGTAAAACGCTGAAAGAACAACCAATATTGCAATGTACTGACTGGATGACTCAGGTATACGTAATTCCTCTTGTAAATATGATATGGGGATCGTGTGTAGCAAAGACCTTCACTCTAAGCAAAAATGCATATGTGATCGTAACAGAACCATATCAAGAAGCATAGGTAAAAAACAAAGCACTTCAGCAGCTGTACCTTGCTTTAGTCTCACCCTATGTGGATGATGTAGTTCAGGCTGGCATCCATATTTTTGGATGGATATCAAATTTCTAGTGTAAGAAGAGGGGCGACAGAAAAAATATACATCCTCAGAAACTTTCCATACGAAAAAGGAAGACCCCCACTTCAACCTTTACACTCTAGAAAGCCAAGAGGGTGAGGGGAGATCAAAGTGAGGTACTTAGATGAATGAGGAGGACAGATAATGGTCTTGAAAGTGAGCCGTCAAGACAGAGTGAGGTCAAATGGTTACAGATTGGAGAAACTTTGATTTATGTGCGAGATAGAACAGTGAATGTTGGGCACAGAGTAGTAGACGAGCGAAACAATCTGCGGGATGAAGTCGTAAATGCAAAAACTCTCAGTAATATTAAAAATGAATTGAATGGATGTATGGAATCTCAAAGGTGGGGTCTATTTAACAGTTGCTTTGCATGAATAAAAAAGCCTACCAGTTTTCCCAGTTTTTATATTCTTTACTCTAACTTCACTTTCGTTGCTCCTACACCACACATATCTTTCCATCACTCCTTCCCTCTCTCTCTCCCTCACATCTTCCTTTCCCCTACACGACGTATCTCTCTCCCTCCCTCTCTTTTGCACCATCCTTCATTCACCTTTTTTTCCATGGTCCTCCCACGCCCCCCATGCCCACAACTATCTCCACATCAGCCTATTCATCTCCCTGGCCAAGTATCTCCACACCTGTCCATCTCTACCCAACACCTGACGCTCATAATAATAGAGGTGTGCAGGTCCGATATCATCTACTTGGCCACCACAACACTATACTACACTATAGCTGCCACCACAACACAACACAACACTA
Source organism: Petrolisthes cinctipes (assembly GCA_033782935.1). Classification (NCBI taxonomy): domain Eukaryota; kingdom Metazoa; phylum Arthropoda; class Malacostraca; order Decapoda; family Porcellanidae; genus Petrolisthes; species Petrolisthes cinctipes. Next base: position 13,312 of record JAWQEG010004357.1, read on the forward strand.
GCTGCCACCACAACACAACACTAGCTTCCACCACAACACAACACTAGCTTCCACCACAACACAACACTAGCTTCCACCACAACACAACACTAACTGCCACCACAACACAACACTAGCTTCCACCACAACACAACACTAGCTTCCACCACAACACAACACAACACTAGCTTCCACCACAACACAACACTAGCTGCCACCACAACACAACACTAGCTTCCACCACAACACAACACTAGCTTCCACCACAACACAACACTAGCTGCCACCACAACACAACACTAGCTGCCACCACAACACAACACAACACTAGCTGCCACCACAACACAACACTACCTGCCACCACAACACAACACAACACTAGCTGCCACCACAACACAACACTAGCTGCCACCACAACACAACACAACACCAGCTGCCACCACAACACTACACTAGCTGCCACTACAACACAACACTAGCTGCCACCACAACACAACACAACACTAGCTGCCACCACAACACAACACTAGCTGCCACCACAACACAACACTAGCTGCCACCACAACACAACACAACACTAGCTGCCACCACAACACAACACTAGCTGCCACCACAACACAACACAACACTAGCTGCCACCACAACACAACACAACACTAGCTGCCACCACAACACAACACTAGCTGCCACTACAACACAACACTAGCTGCCACCACAACACAACACTAGCTGCCACTACAACACAACACTAGCTGCCACTACAACACAACACTAGATGCCACCACAACACAACACAACACTAGCTGCCACCACAACACAACACTAGCTGCCACTACAACACAACACTAGCTGCCACCACAACACAACACTAGCTGCCACCACAACACAACACTAGCTGCCACCACAACACAACACAACACTAGCTGCCACCACAACACAACACTAGCTGCCACCACAACACAACACTAACTGCCACTACAACACAACACTAGATGCCACCACAACACAACACAACACTAGCTGCCACCACAACACAACACTAGCTGCCACCACAACACAACACTAGCTGCCACAACAACACAACACAACACTAGCTGCCACCACAACACAACACTAGCTGCCACCACAACACAACACTAGCTGCCACCACAACACAACACTAGCTGCCACTACAACACAACACTAGCTGCCACCACAACACAACACTAGCTGCCACCAGAACACAACACTAGCTGCCACCACAACACAACACTAGATGCCACCACAACACTTCCACCACAACAATACACAAGCTTCCACTACAACATTACACTAGATATTTCCACCACATCACTATTTGCCATCACGACATTCGCTGCCATCACAATTTTAGTTGTCACCATACAACACTGAATCGCAAACGGACAAAAATATGTTGTACTTCTCAAAAGTGAATCATTTTTAAAACAATGGAAGGGAGAACAGCGGTTATCGAAAATGTGATAAAGCCTTAAAAGAGTGAAATTAGGGTATGATGGTGGAGGTGGTGTTGGTGTTACAATAAATAGCAATTTTTTTCGCCTTCTACTGCATCCTCATTTTTTTATAACATCAGATTCTATTCATGATATGAAGACTGAAATTGAAGTTAAATACAAGGTTCGATATGAGAGCGAACATTGGTTTTATAATTCAAGAACAATATTTTTTTTTTTAGGATTACATCTCAATGATTTAGAAAGACATTACTGCATGAGTGTCCTGGAGGTCATGTTTGTGGTTATAATTATGTTGTTATAACTCATATGTCTCTCTCCTTGAAGACATTTAATCGTAACATTAATTTTATTCGGGGACTTGATGTATGTAGCAATTAACAAGTATTCATTATTAGAATTAAGAGGCGTAACCTGTTGTGGGGAAATCAGAGTCTACGTAACCCTTCAGACTCTGCTATACAACACATCCCCGGGCCTCGTACGGAGAGATTCTGTTCCTTGGCACTTTTTGGAGGAGTTAGTAGCCCTCCACTTTTCAACAACTAAGTACTCCTCTTAATTTATCATTGTTGCCCCCACATAGTCAGGGTATTTTGATCACTCAGAATATGTTGTCCCTAAGGTGATAGTATACTTTTGGTACATTGGAGCGCCTTGATTCCTCCAAAGTATCCCAGGAAACGGGACTAGATCAACAAACATAATGGTGTCCTGTTGCCTGGAGTAGCTTGGAGGGATCATTTGCTGCAGATTTGCCAACATTGTATTACCTCCTTAAGGGTGTAGTTTGTTGGTCAGACTGGAGGGAAGGTATCTTTAGCACCATCTGTATAATATTACTTCAACAAAATTGTAGGTTAGATATTTTTATAGACAAGAAAAATCCCAAACTTATTCCAGCCGCACTTGTCACAGTAATTTTTTTTATCTTGGTTATTTTTCGCGACAAATTCCAGCTTTTTTTTTTCATCATTATTATACCAATTTAATATATAACAAATATTTAACCTCAACTCATATATAGGAACATGTGCTTTGTTATCAAATTTGAACTTTTTTCAAATACCCGTCAAGAATTACAGATTATGATAACAGTAAACTTAACATCTCTCGCCCAGTTAGTTAATTTTCAGTACACTTCACACATTGGTTTCTGTATGTACTTCAATCTTCAGGTGCCTCGTATACCGGGAATTTTGGGGAAGAATGATACTAGAATTTATGATGTTGCTGGGTTGTTGTTGTTGTTGTTAAAGTTCCTCAAGCTGTTGTTGCTGGGTTGTATCAGCTGGTATAGCCTATGTGGATTGACTGTGAATTTACTACTGCCTAAACAATGGAACTTTAGTAGATCTCTCAACCTTTCTCTCACTGTATATGTATCTGTCTCTCTCTCTCTCTATCTCCATCTCTCTCTTTTACCTACTCGCCACTCTCTCCCTCTCTAAACCCCTTGCCAACCGACCCCCTCACCTCCTCCTTCCGTCCATTCTCAGTATAATTATATATTTCTCGCGATAATCACTTGTTGCTAAATAAACCCGTTGTTTATAGAGGTCCCCAGGATTCATTAACGCCTGGCTCAGAAAAAGGAGCAAATTGATGAAGCTAATGATGGTGGTGAAGCGGAGAACAAAAAGTTTCGCGCTGATCATTACTCCTTCACAACAGCAACATAAGGAATTCACCAAATAAGTGAAAGATAAGCGAAAAATGAACATGATTGATATACAGAAAAATAAGTATATAAATGAGGCTCCAGTCTGGCGCCACAGTGGATGGCGCCATGTCGATGGTCTTAAATAACATCCCAGGCTACAAGAGGAAAATATAATGACACAAGGGGTTTTAAGACCTCTGATTAATGCCATCTCTTACCAGTAACTTTCTATTCTCCTCCTCAAGAATCCGTTCCCATAATCTTTCCTTCCCCCTTAAATGCGTTCTGATGTTTTGAATCAGTTGTTCTTTCCACATCCTGTATCCCACATCCTTCCTCGTGCCCTTACCCCTTCCTCATATTTTTTCTGCCTCGGATCCTCTTCCAATTGAATATTCCTTTTCCCTTTCTTCCTCTGGTACCCGTCTCTCCTTTCATCCTCTTTTAGGAACATTTTCCCTTTCCTCTCTTACACTGTAGCCTTTTCCCTCTTCCTTCCCCTCGGTACCGATTCCTCTTCCCTTCCACCGGTATATATACCCTTCTTCCCTTCCCTCTCTCGAGTCCTTCTCCCCTTCCCTTCACCCATTCCCTTCACCCATGCATACTCTTTTCCACATCCGGATCCTTCCCCCATTTTCTTCCTTGTTCCTGTACCCTCTCATTCTCCCTGTCCATCCCCTCGTGGCCTATTCACCTTACCTATACCTCCCTCAGTACCCTATTCACCTTACCTATACCTCCCTCAGTACCCCCAGGCTTAGTGACCATCTCCGTCGCTCGCCTCATCATCACCGTTATTTACCAGGTCGTTGTTGCCTCGCCTTCCACTAACTACCAACTCGAACAAGGTTTGCGTGCTGGACATTTGATGAAACTCTTTTTGTACTCGTGTAATTGAAACTGTAAGGTATATATCTGTCCTGTATACCAGCCCTTACAAGCAGAATGCCTCCCCCCCCCACACACACACACACCTTGATGTAAAATGAAAATGAAAACATTTCGTAAGATTCCGAGGAACGCAATGTGTACTCAGTATTAGTGCGTATGATACTTCCAGCTCTGCTAATGATTATTATTATCTAGCAAAGTATAAATGAATACATAAGTGTCGTTTGAATTTTCTTGCATGATCCGTAAAGGTGATCGCTTCACTCTTTCGTTACCTCTTCTGGTACCTCACCACTCCCGCCTCCTCTAGTCATTCCAGGTCACATAATTCAGCGACTGGGATTTAGCTGGAACAGGATGTGGGTGTGAGGTGTTCAGTACTTCATATCAGAAATGGTAAAAAAAAAAAAAAATCAGAAAGACCAGTAGAGTCCTGAGATAAAGTAGTTAGGTTACAGGAAAAGAGCAAGAAGGAATAAACTTGCAAGTGAGAAACACTTTATATGGTATACAAGGGGAGTAGGAAGGAGACACTCCATTAACATTATTATTTGGTACCAGTCGAGGTTATATTCATGTTGAAGCAAACTCATATATGAGATTAAATTAGTGTTCTCAATTTCTCATATGTCTATAATAAAGTATTTTTCTCTTCGTACTGAAGGATTCATAAGTAGCTTTCTCATAGTAATAATGTAACTATACGGTACAGTTGAGAACAAAAGATATATGCCATCCTTCTGTCACTTCTCTGTGAACATATACATTTTTTTGAAGCAGAAGTGGTATATCATGTACCTTTATGTGTATATGTTTGAAAATATATATAATTCTCTGACAATATAATGATGAGTTATTGGAAAGCAAAAAGAGGAACGACAAGGATATGAGCAACAGCACATCCAATAAATGAAAGTATCAATAAGACCAAAGTATACCTTGTGTTTAACCTACTTTCACAGTTGCGGGTCATAGGAAATAATATATTCATCTGCATGTATAAGGCATTGGTGCAAATGACTGCTATAAGCATGTTGTCTCAGCCTCAGTAAATATAGTAAAGACATGAATACTAAAACAGTCAATCCAGGTCAGCTCTGGTAACACGCACAAGGCCAGAATTTTCGTCAGTGCCTTGGTGGGGATTGTCTTGTAGTTGTCGGATATAGAGTTGAATAACTATTGATTCTGAGGGTGTCAGTGTTCGATACCCGGTCGGGAAAGCTATGATAATATGATGTATCACAAAGAGCCTCCATTTTACAGTCACCCGAAAAACTCGCTATAGTTTTGGATCATTATCGTACATTACTTTCGGGATCATCGTGTGAAGTCTTTGATACAGTCGCTCTGTCAGGTATCAGTCATTTACTATTATTTAATTTCATTTAATAGATTGACTTTTTACACCTCCTTTCAACCATATTTAAGAGTTGTACCCACAAATTACACTTATTGTTAAAGAAAATGTGTATGGTCTAAAATTTTAACTGTACGGTTGGCCACAGGATTTTTTACACAGGCTAAATGGAAAGGTTGGTCATTATTCTAGTAGTACTGCAAAAATTGGTCTACCAAGTGACACAGTAATTGCATAACAACAAAGCTAATAATACTGTTGTATGGCAATTGCGTAGTCTTACATTTTCTATATGTTGTAAGCCCTCGAAAACAACAGCGTGTGTAAGAATGTGAGGTTAGTGGTGACTCAGGCTGTGTTGTTGTTGTATATTAGGTTGTGTGTTTGTGTGTTGTGTGGTGATAAGACGCTGTTTATGTGGTTGTCCGATTGTGTCTTGATATGCCAGTAATAACAGTATATTTATATATCTTGTGTTTTTCTCTTGCAGAAGCTGAATCAACACAGCTTGTATCAGCTTATCACCCTGGGTGGGCTGCATTAGAGAAATTTCAACGAGACAGTAAGTAGCCTAAAGCATCTTTTTTATACTAATACTTGTCCTGTCACCAACGTATTTCGCAAAATATATCGCACAAAATTACTTATCATATATCTATAAATCTCTCATGGTGTAGATAAAGGTATGGAGAGCTGTATTGTATGTTTTTTTATTATGGAAGTAATGCTTGGGTATAAGAGTATGTTACGTTACTCGAATGATTTTGTACTCGTTTGAAATTTTACATCCAACAGATCTGTCTGGAGTGTTTTGTATGATGTGTCGGTCTCGAGGTCGTTGAAAACATTCTGAAACTCAAATATTTATTCTTTATTCGGTAGCTTTCTAATCTTTATATTTAATTACGGATACTCTCTTCTCACATTTGCATACCTAATGATAAGTAAAGGGAGTATATACTGTTTGGAGGAGTACAGTACCATTCTTAACTATCAATTATCTAACTCTTATTGCGTTTGCTTGTTAGTCCTTGGTACATTACTTTGATCATTTTTATTGTAAGATCATATACAGAAACGAACAAAATACAGGTGTAAAGTATTTTGACGGCATTGTAAAAAAAAATTTAGTTTGTAATCTTTTATAACTTGTAGAGTCGAAAACCTCCAACCACTCGGTATCATAATTCCTCAGTTTTGATTTCCGTGTAACTAGGTATTCCGGGAACCAGTAACAGGAAAGTATCATTATCTTAAAAGTTCGCATAATTCTGCAACCTGTTAGACATGGGGCCTCTGAGGAACTGGAAAAAATCTCGCTCTATGTAATCTTATATAAGTTGGTGCATGGACATCGAACCTCTGAGCCCTCGAGAACCATGTAGTTTGTAGTTTGTGTAAGGACGTGAGGTGCTGCTGGCAAATAGGAGGACTACTGATACTCCAAACTATACCGTAAAACAAGACTACTTTAGTTTACGAGTAGGGAAATATGTTTTGTAGCATAGTTTGGAGTAATCGGTAGCCCCTCAATCAATGGACAAAGAATTACTCCCCTTAACCAGCTCGAGCGAGACAGAGCTACACCGAGAACGATAGCCATCCTGAGGCTGTGGGAGGTTAGGCCGAGAACACCAAATACTTGAGGAGGAATTACGTCCACTTACCCACCAAGGCAACCGATCATTTGCTCACATTGGGCTGCCGACAACACGTTATTATATTATACAAAGCTGACGTACCGCTCCTCTCGTACAGCTTCATCCCAGTACAGGCGTGTCGACCTGCATTGTAATGGCCGTAAAGTGCTGTAAATTGACCGACATCGCAATCCTGGCATTATATACACATCGTCCTTAAGGAGGAGTTATATATTGCCAAGTATTATAGCCCCCCAACAAATGAATGAATTTCTCATGTCTCGAAGTAGAATTCATAAGTGATAAAGTAATGACACGTGAAGGAAGAGTTACGGTGCCATCCATCACCGCTTGCCAGACATAATAACCATCAATGATAATACGAAGAGGTAGACTGACTCACCTCCTCTGCCCCTGCGACACCCCTGGTCTTTGTTGTGGTACCGTGCTTTCCCTGCCTCCCATCACACCTTCCCTGCCTCGGTGTTAAATCTACCTTTCGTCCACCTGCACCCACTTCGGTCAATTAACTATAATGAGGAACACAATTACACACTTCCTTGAGACACAGTGTAGGAAGGAAGGAAGTTCTCTCTAAACCTGTACACTGTGGAATAGAAGCTGAATAAGATAACTAGGCATTTCCTTTTCACCACAACATTTATGTACCCCATCACATCTCCTCATACACACCATCACATTCACTCACACACATCATTTTCACTCTACCCACCTCCCCCCCCCCCACACACACAGTCTAAGAACCACTCACCCTCTCCGAAACAGTGTGGCCGGCAGGTAATCGGGGCAAGAGGCAGGCTGTTAGCAGTTAAGGACAGTAATGTTGATTTGTGTCTCTGTGCCGGCATGAGTTATGGTGCCCTCTGGCGGTGGGTTCTGTTGCTGCTACTGTTTGTTCGAGTGTGTGTGTGTGTGTGTGTGTGTGTGTGTGTGTGTGTGTATTTACGTGCACGTATAGAGGAAAGACTTGTTCATGTGTGTGTGTTTCAACAAGATGTTTCAGAAATTAGTGTACTGTCATTTATAATGAGTTTACTCACTTAGTCACTCAATTACTCCATGATCTGCTCACTCCATCACTTTCTCGCTCACTCACTCATTATATTTTTATCCCCTGCCAACTTGCCCCGGCAGTGACGTTTATGGGAGACAGGTGCATAAAATAGTGATCTGGATGAAGCTGATAATTTTTGTGCGAGATGCATCTGTAGTAGAAAATTAATAGTGTAGTGCTTAATTAGTTTACGTTCAAACAACATACACGCTGGTATACAAACACAAGCACACTCACTTAAAACCTCATCTCAACCTACCATCTATCATACTTGTGAACACACTATTTCCTCATTGCACCCTTTCCTACTTTACACACACACACACACATACACACACCTCCCTACTCTACACATGTTATACACACCTGGACCCGTTCCATCCCCATGATTATCACATCCCATGGCAGGTATGATAATGCAGTGCTAGAGAAGGTAGTGAAGAGTAGCACCTATCGAGGCCAGGGCTGTGCATGTGTCGTAACTCAGTACTAATACCTTGGTGCTGTGGTCTGATAACGATGTAAATAAATGAGACAAGCCTTTTGATTATCACTTTCTCGGCAAAGAATCTCTAAAAAAAAAAATTGAATAAAAAAATGTGAAGGTTCGTAGGTGTTCGCTATAAACAAGTTTGAAAGTATGAATAAATGAATAGTTGTGGATATATTTTGATATAATAGGAAATAATATGTCACAAGAGCATATTTTCAAACTTGCTCGGTAAATAGCTGAATGAGAAAATAAGATAGGTTGCAAGATATTAGAACAAGTTTTTGATAAATCTGTTTCAAATAAGTTCATCTTGTGAAAGGATAATGGCCCAAAAAAAAGTTACTAAATATTTTTCGTTTCAGCAAGCCACCCCACCACAATTAATGGGAAACCTTTAGAAAACTTCATAGATTTCCATAACTTTTAAAATATTGGGAAGAACTTTATCAATTTATTATAAACGTACTTTGGAAAACTTAAGAATTCAGTAAAATAGTTCAGTTGAAGTTTCCTGCTTGCAATCTTAGACAAAATAATGAAGCGTAAGATTTATGAAGACATTCAAATAGACTGACATTGGATAACGAGATGAACGAAGAAGAATAAACTGAAAGCAGATGAATGACAGCAAAAATATAGAGTTATGAGGAGTAATGTAGGCACTGAATTTAAACAAGCCTAGGTAAGATTAATGAAAATAATAATAATAATAATAATAATAATAGAAATAGGTTGGTGGTACTCGTTTTATCTTCATTCCTTCCCTTCCCACCCCTCCATCTTGTTCATTTGCTCGCCTTGCATAATAATCAAACTTGTTGTGGCCAGCCGGTAATTGTGGGGTGATGGTGATGGTGATAGTGGTGATGGTGGTGGTGATGATGGCGAGGGCTGGGGTCCGCGTTGATGGTGGTGATTGCAATGGGCAGCGGTGGTGGTGGTAATAATGATCAGTGTGCATTGTGATGATAGTGGTTATGGTTATGAAGATGGTGGTAGTAGTAGTGATTAAGGTGTTGATGTTGGTGGTATGGTTTATGATGGTGATGGTGATTAAAGATAGCTCTGATGATAAAGGTGATTATAGTGATATTATAATGGTGCCCTCTCTAGTGGTGCTTATTAATTGATCGAGTTAGAGCCTATAATCCTTGGAGGTGTCTGGCCCATTGTGATAAGGCTTCCTGACTACGTTGTACATCACAGACCGATCTTATGTTTGGTGCATTTAGAAATATGGTTAGGGAAGCGAGAGGGACCCCACCACTCGGCTGCTCTCTTATTCTTTGATAGAGTCAAAACATAATATTATATCGTGTCTCTCCATGCCCTTCAAAGAAACTCGTACACTGAATTGAATAAAAACTATTGCAGTCCCACATGCACGCATAAATGCAATTGTACTCACACTGTGCCAGAGTTACAGATATACGTTGTTATCAGCCTTAATTACAGGGGCGGCCTTTAGATGTATGTACACTGGTGAAGTAACAGCTGACTCTTTGCTTGTTATACCTGGACTAACATCAGGTATTACTAAGCGTCATATGAAAACATCCGTCTTCTTCGCTTTTTAAACAGAATGGTGAGAATAGATACTGTTTTATAACTATGCCATTAAAATTATGTGAGACCTATAATGAAGGATGTAAAAGGATCTTGGTAGAAAAAAAAGAAAGTAACGATGACTGTATTAAAATTCAGCAACCATGTGGGGTAATGATATGTTTTACGTAAAATATTCAATAACTGTGTTCATACCTTGCACTTACTTCTCATTTTCTGTCAGTTCTGGTGGCCATCGGAGGCGTGACGATAAAAAAGAATGTAAATATCGTTGGAAAAATACTCGTCCACCTTGAAGCACTATTGACCTGAAGAAGCTGTAGGTAGGTAGCGAAACGATAGCAATAATGATTCTTCACACGGTACTTGTTTTCAATAAATTATCAACAAGTTTTCTTCTGTGGTCTGATGTCATTCTTCTTTTCCCAAATGAACTTTTTTTGGGGATATTCAGTTAAGTTTTATTGGGTTGCTAAATCATAAGTAGTATGAAGTATCCAAAGAAGAAAAGTTGTAAGCACTCAGATCTCAAAACTTTTGCACTTGGAGAAGATGTGTCTAGATTGTTGATAAATTCCGAGGGCGTGAGAGTACAGTGTAAAGGGATATTCTGACACAGGCGAATTGGAGGGCAACTGATTCCTCCAAACCATCTTACAAATCATATACTGGTAGTTAGTACTTTTATTGAGGAGGTATTGTTTCCTGTCTTAGTTTGGAAGAGTTAGTAGTATAGTGTTGGAATATTTGGATCAACTAATTCCTCCAAACAATCCCAAGCAACAGGACACCATTATTTTTGTTCCCCAGATCCTGTTTCATGGAATTCTTTCTATATAGATATCATGGACTCGAATGTACCAAAAGTATACTGTATTATCCCCTTAATATTCAGCTGCTACCCTCCCCACCATCACCTGCTTATCTGGCCAGACTTGAGAGCCTCCTCGTCATCCATCTGCTGGACCTGACGAGTCATCCGTCAGGGAGAATCCGAAACCTTACCATCCACCTCCTCCTTACCTCCCTCTCCCTCCATCTATACCAAAATCATTATTCCCTTGGCACACTCAAATTTTTCACTTATAACCTTTGTATCTTACATGTCCTCATTCATCCCTTTTTGCCAACTTGTCCTTGTAGTTTCTTTCTCAACCTCCCGTAAACCGAAATAATTTCCTTCTATTTACTCAAATTATAAATGAAGTCAGACTGTGGACCTTAAGACTATCTACACTTTCTTTTTTGTCGAATTTTCATTGTTATCCTTAAGAAAATCCATTCTGGTGGTTAAAATGACTGAATGAGGCCACGAAGGTCAAGTTCCCAGGGCCAGAGTGTTCACGGAGGTGTAATTGGCTGTCACTACCAGATAAAGTCAGACACAGTAATTAGTGGTAGCGTTGTAAGCCACACTACCTGGGGCTGCCTGCCTGCCTCACCTGTCCTGCTAAAGATACTTACCTCACACTGCTTGCGTCAACGCTGCCTTACACAGCCTCATTCACAGCATAACTCTTCTCATCTCACCATTCAGCCCACTTACTTCTCCTTAACACATTTACCAGGGTGTCTATGCTGTGTAGCTATGTATCTCTCTCTCTCTCTCTCTCTCTCTCTCTCTCTCTCTCTCTCTCTCTCTCTCTCTCTCTCTCTCTCTCTCGTTATACAACCCTAGTTGTGTCATCAATCTTATCTCTCCAGTCACTTAATTTATCACTTATTTCACAGCGTATGTATACTGTACGACTGTCAGAACGGGACTCCCATACCGCATTTAAACCTACGTACTAAAATTTATCAATTTCAAATAAACACTAAAGTGTTTTGCTACACATCTTGCACAACTCTCTACACTATTCAGATTACATAATGATGTAGTGTGTGTGAATCCAGGGATAGTTTCTAGTTATATATTTTTCGGTACTGTAAAAACTATATATGTTGTTTATAGATATCTAAACCCTTTGTCCCATCCACGTCAAGAGAGCTAAAGAAAAGAAATAACCAAGAGCGAAAAACTTCTTCGCTGACGCTCTTTTCTTGTTTATCACATAATTTTAACATTCAGCATAGAATTATGATTAACAAATATTGTATACATAGCGTTTAACACACTGATATAACGTTTACAGGACTGACTCGTGCATCTTAGTGAATAACCATGCCAGGAGACTCCAGCCGAACGTTACCTATTCCTTTCGTATATTAATTGCTCATTATTTTCCGGTTTGCCTCTTTTCATGCAAATTCTGGTGTTTGCAATTAAAATTTTTTGTGCCATGTATCCGGGAAACACTGGTTCTCTCTTCTCGTCTTTTACTCTTCCTCCCTGTACAATACCTGACTATAATGTCCGTCCCACCCTCGATGTCTCCTCTCCTACCTGATCACCAATTGTATTTTCTCCTACCTGTCCACCCTCTGTGTTCTCTCCGACCTTCCCACCATCTACCTCCTCTTACCTCCTCCCTCACCTTTTGCCTCCTCTAGTCTTCTCTCTCCACTCGCTGACTCCTCTTCTAGTCTCCAAGCCACCGTGACCTCTCCACTTACAGCATATTCACACTCACACCACCACCCACACCAGCGTTACAACACCAGTAAAATTTCACACCGTCACAGCCACACAGCATGCCACTCTTACTGTACATACAACAGACAGAACCGATTGACCAAGGCCCATTGACGTATAGAGCGATAGATCATCCTTCCTGGCTCTGTTCACTTCATCATCAACCCTCCATCTCACCTATTCAGTCCCTTTTCATCTCGTTCTACCATTCCTCGCTCCTTTTAACTCTTTTCACCATTTCTTTATACACCTTCCTTCTTTCATTTATCTCGGTCCTCATCCACCATTTCTTCCCCGTCTCCATCTCTTCCTCTCTTTTCCCCAACCCTACACTTACTCTTTCCTTTATTATTCATTCTTCTATTAACATATTCACCCCACCGCCATTGCATTTCCTAATCCTTCACCTTTCCTGCTTAACTTTTCTACCATCATTTCCTACCACTTCTGCATACTTCCCGTTTACCGTCTCCACCACCTTCCCTCTCTATTCCCTTTATATTTTGTCTCATCCCTTCTGCATCCCACACCATTTCAATCGTCTCCTTTTCCTAGACATTCCCCTACATTTTCGCTTCACCTCTGTCAACTTTTTGTATCGACGGTATATGTGGGTGTTTAGAGGGTCGGACATAGAGATAGTTAAAATTGAATAGGAGAGTAGAATGAGATGTATCGTGTTAGTTTATTAATCTATGTGAGTGAATAATGATTGGGTACCGTATATAGATGTATGGTGTGTGTTGATTGGTGTTTTGTGAGTGAATAGAAAAATTAAAGTGTAAAGATGTATGGCATAAGTTGATTAGTCTTTGTTTATGCGCCATCCAATACTCTCTCTCTCTCTCTCTCTCTCCCTCTCTCTCTCTCTCTGGACTCGGCTCATTAATCTCGCCTACTCGGGGCTTGTGACGGCTCATCGATTGATCGCAAATATCCACAGAGGGTGTTGTTGTTTGTTGCTAAACGGTTGTTATGGTGGTGTTGGTTGTTGTTGTTGTTTTTGTTGTTGTGGTGGTGGTGATGGTGATGGTAGAGATTGTTGATGTGCTGTTGTTAATTGTAATGGTGATGATGGAAATTGTTGTTTTTGTGCTGCAGGTGATATGATAATTTTCCTAAACAAATCCTAGCCCGGCACTAATATAATTTTCAAAGGTCTCTCACTCCAGTGTCCCAATATTTTCTCTCTCGCTTAGTCGTACTTAGTTACTGAGTTTCTATATATGTTAGAGTAAGGTCAGACCATCTTGTTTGTACCGTAAGGTCCTTGTAGCCTGTTTATCTGTATTGTACAACACTGTCACTTTCTACCAGTCTTTTCTTTCTATATACCTATGTCTCTGCGTTTGTTTATCTGTCTTTCTATATATAGCTATCAATGTATCGACATTCCTGTGTCGAGCTATCTACCTGTCATCTGTCTACAGAGCTGCCTATCTATCAACAACATTGTATTTTTGTATCCATGTCAAGGAATTTCTTGGTAATGATAATAATAATGTAGTAATCAAGTCATATTCGCAATTATTTACCATCGCTGAATATAAAGGTTACACCCGACTACTACTACTACTCTGGCACGACGTATAGGTACAAACTGAGAAATAAATAACAAAGAAAGTGAGAGAAAAAGAAAGAGACTTGAGCATAAGGATTCCTCAAGCATCTTTGTTATCGTCATAGTTCATCACTGTCAAGACAATGCTGCTAATTGATACGGCGTATATATCTTTCAAAACACTCTCCACGTGTATCTAACAAGTGTTGCATATTCATTTCATATCTCTCCTATGTCTTCTGTCTCTTTATCATGCCTTCAATCTTACGTCATTTATCAATTATCATTCTCCTCCCTCCTTTCTCCCTCTCCTATAATTCTGCTTCTTCCCCTCCTGCTACTTTGCCTCGTCTATCCTTTCATGTTTTTCTTGCAATATCATACCCATTCCGTCCTATTCTGCCTCTCTCTGGCTACATCTTTTCTTAATCCCAACTTCCTACCATTCCTCTTAGCTCCTTCTTTTACTTTCCCACCCTACTCTTTCTCTCCATCCTACCCTTCCTCTTTCATTCTTCCCTTCCTCTTTCACTCTATCCTTCCTCTTTCATCCTACCCTTTCTTTTCCACCTTATCCTTGCTCTTTCATCTTACCTTTCCTCTTTCATCCTTCCATTCCTCTTTCATCCTACCCTTCCTCTTTCATCCTACCCTTCCTCTTTCATCCTACCCTTCCCATTCCACCTTACCCTGTCTATCCTTTCCTACTTTTCCATCCTACCTTTTTATTCTACATATCTTTTCTTATTAATAATCTCTCTACCAAACCCTTTCCCCCTACCCAGCACCTCTCTAACCATTCACACCACTACTCTCTCCCTCCCTTCCTACTAACCCTGCCAACACTCCCTTCCCTTCCCTCCCACCAACTTTTCCACCTCTCTAACCAACCTCCTCTCCCTCCCTCCTACCAACCCCCTCATCTCACCCCTCCTACCAACCCCCTCCTCTCCCCCCTCCTACCAACCCCCTCCTCTCACCCCTCCTACCAACCCCCTCCACTCCCCCCTCCTACCAACCCCCTCCTCTCCCCCCTCCTACCAACCCCCTCCTCTCCCCCCTCCTACCAACCACCCTCCTCTCCCCCCTGACTGATAACACTGATATAAAGCCTCGACACGAAACCGAATCTCACAGAAAATTATCATATCGCTCTTCATCTGACCCGGGATTGGAGAGAGAGAGAGAGAGAGAGAGAGAGAGAGAGAGAGAGAGAGAGAGAGAGAGAGAAGGAAGGTTACATAGTGATTGGGTCATACAGGAAACATTATGGGTGTATTGATCAGTGTGTGCAAGGCCAAAAAAAAAAAATACATTGACTTGAGTGTGTGGTGAGTGGCTTTACCATAACATTAGATAGACAAGAGTTGGTGTGGTACTACTCCTACTGCTACTGATCCTCCGCTTGCTTCTCTACCACCCCTTACTCCATTAAATTTTCTTACATCTACTCTTCTTCCTTCAGTAAATTAATATATAAAGACGGATGCATGGATATGATAAACGAATGGAAGAGATAGATATGGCCAAGAACGACACATGCCTAGATAGTGATGAATAGATAATGATACAAATGTTGAGATAGATGGAGATGGATAGATAGATGCCATAGATGAGTATGTAGAAACATGGTAGATAAATAGATTAATATGGACGTAGAGAGAGAGAGAGAGAGAGAGAGAGAGAGAGAGAGAGAGAGAGAGAGAGAGAGGGAGAGAAGAAATATACGAGTACACACCACCAGATAGCACGAGGCTCTTGAGAAATTTCCCTCCCCCGCACATAAAGATATCTCCTATCAGCCCCACATCTGCAGGTCTTAGGGGGGGGTGGGAGGGGAACGGGGGGTGGGTGGGGGAGGGGGGGGGAAAGCTGTTCGAGTCCACTCACAGGTCAGCCGAGGGGATGGACGTACGAGAGAGAGAGAGAGAGAGAGAGAGAGAGAGAGAGAGAGAGAGAGAGAGAGAGGGAGAGAAGAAGGGGAGGGAGGGTTGGGGTGGGGGTCGGAACTCTTGTAATCTTCAGGCCACATCAAAGGACTGCTTGCGATACCTCTCCTCCACAGCACTCCTCCGCCGTGATTAACGCTATGTGTGTGTGTGCGTGTGTGTGTGGGAGTGTATGTGACTGCGTGGGTGTGTGTGTGTGTATGACTGCGTGCGTGTGTGTGTGTGTGCGTGTTTGTGTGTGTGTGTGTGTGTGCGTGTGCGTGTGTGTGTGTGTGTGTGTGTGTGTGTGTGGGAGTGTGTGTGTGTGTGTGTGTGTGTGTATGTGTGTGTGTGTGTGTGTGTGGGAGGGAGTGTGTGTGCGTGTGTGTGTCTCTCTTAATGGCTCTCGTGTGGTTGGCAAGCGTGTATTCATTCATTATCATTATTATCGTGGCTTTGTTAATCGCATGCGTTTAATCACTCTCAAGATAAGGTTGGATAGTCGCTTCATAATTATACTCACATGTGCGTGAATTTCTAATATTTCCACAGAGCATTTAGTGTGTCTCTGTGGTGTTCCAAGTCTTGTAGCAGTTTAGCATTTTAGTCTCTATGAATACTTAAGGGAAGAGTTGTTATTAGAGTTTAAAAGCATGTCACCCGGCACTGATATATATGCATTCCTCTTTTATTTCTATCTCTAGTTTCAGTCACCCACAACCACCACCATCACAACCACCACCATCACAATTATCATCACCACAATCACTATCACCTCCACCACTACCACCTCCTTCATTACCACAATAACTATCACAATCACCACCATCACCCCCACCATCACCTCCACCATCATCACAATCATCATCACCACAATCACTATCACCTCCACCATCACCACAATCAATATCACAACCACCACCATCACCACAAACACTATCACCACCTCGACCACCTCCACCATCACCATCACCACAATCAATATCACAACCACCACCATCACCACAAACACTATCACCACCTCGACCACCACCACCACCACCACCTACACCTTCATCAAAGCCACTCCCACCCCCACGCCACGCCACGCCATTGTCCTGAGCGAGGTACAGTTCACTGCTTAATAGATCCATTAATAAGTATGACTCTTATAATTGAACTGTCTGGGGTCTGCCCTGCCCTGCCCTGCCCTGCCCTGCCCTGCCCTTCTCCTGCTCTTGTTCAACTCCTACCCTCCCTGGCCAGTTCTGTCCTGGTATTGTTTTGCTTGCCTATACCATGTCCTACCCTACCCTGCCCTTTCCTGCCCTCCCCTGCCCTTTTCTGACCTTTCCTGCCCTCCCTTGCCCTTTAATGCCCTTCCCTGCCTTTTCTTTCCGGTCAGTCATCTTTGCTCTGTCCTTCTCTTCTTTCTTTAATTCTGTTTTCCCTTCCCCTGCTCTTCCGCACGCTCATCGGTATTGCATCAATTTCCTATCGATTCTTCTCTATCCTTCCTGTATCCCGTCTTGTCTCCATCTCTCCTGCGTTATGTCCTACCTTATGGTGCCCTATCCAGTCCTATCTGTCTATTCCATCCCTCTTCGACCCTCTCCTGCCTTGCCTTACCTCTTGATTATATATTTCCTCCCAAACGCACCTGCTGCTTGCTCTGTCTTGCCTCTACACCTGGTTACCTTGATTTATGTTCATGTTTCCCTACCTTTTCTTACCAAACACAAACCTTTCCATGTCTCAGTGTTTGTTTATCCCATCCTAACTTAATGTATGCCAACGAATCCTTAGTTTTTTTGTTTTCTATCTCTGACTACTAGTTTATGTAAAAAATTCACTGTAGTAGAGGAAACAATAATGTAAGGGGTAGTGGAGGAAGGGATTGAGGAGAGTAAACGGGTGAGAAGGAAAAGAAATATAGTGGTGAAGAGGTAAAGAGAAATTAAGAAGAGCAAGAAAGTGAAAAGGATAGAAATAGAAAAGCGATGGAGTAGTGAGAGAGAGAAAAGAAGTAAAGAGGTATTGATGCGTAGAAGAAACAAGAAGATGAGGACCAGATAAAGAATAGGTGAGAAAGGGAGAAAAAACGAGATGTGAGGAGAGAGAGTGAGAGAGGGAATGAGAGGGAGCGAAGGTGTCACTGTTGGAGTGTTGAGACAACATCACCTTCACCCTGAAACACCTGTCCCTGTCCTGCCCAACCCTCTATGTACACACACACACACACACACACACACACACACACACACACACACACACACACACACACACACACACACACACACACACACACTCTTTTAAAAATAATTGTTTGAGGCATCACCATCAATAATAATAATATATACCTACCTAACCCATTACTAACAATCAAACAAAGGTTTCCTAACAAACACCAACTTAGTCCACCATCCACTTTTCCACTCGTCCTGTCACCTGTACCTCAATTAACTATACATATTTATACCATTATTGTTCTGCTAATTAGTGCATATCTCTCAGCATTGCCTTAATACCATTGCACATACCAAACTCATTCCACAAATAGGTGATTGCAATAGAAGAAACTTTGTCCTTCACGCTCCAAACCAATTAGGATATTTATCTACATTTTGGTAATAGTGAACTTAATAACTATATTCAGATTGTTTTTAAGAATTCTTATAAAAAAAAACATAGATGAACATACAGTATACATACACACACTTATACGCTCACATACAAAAAGGAAGAGGAGGAGGAGGAAGAGAAAAAATGGGAGGGGAGAAGGAGGAAGAGGAGGAGGAGAAGAAGAAGAAATGGAGGAGGAGGAGGAGGAGAAAAAGAAATGGAGGAGGAGGAGGAGGAGAAGAAAAAGAAATGGAGGAGGAGGAGGAGGAGGAGAAGAAAAAGAAATGGAGGAGGAGGAGGAGTATGAGTATGAAAAGTGTTGTATCGTCCATCAACAACAATGCTGTGGCCGTCCTTCATCATTTACTGGGGTTGGGTTGGGTACTGACCGACATCCTCCCAACATCTCACCCTCCCATTCCCCCACCTTTCCCCACTTCACCCCCTCCATTTCCCCCCTCCATTTCCCCTCTCCCTCCCCTTCCCCTCTCCCTCCCCTTCCCCCTTTCCCCTCCCCCTTCACCCCCTTTCCCTCAACTTCACCCCATTCTCCCCCCTTCACCCCTCCCTCCTCCATTTCCCCCCCCTCCCTTCCCCCCCATCACCCCTTTCCCTCCCTTCCCCCCTCCCTCCCCATCCCCCTTCCCCCCTTCACCCCCCACGGCATTACCCTCCAACCATTACCTATTTAGCGGCCTCTTACCTCACGCCAACAGCCCCGGGGACATCAATTACTGGGTTCCCCTTCAGAGTACCCGATAGAGTAGTCCCCATCCCCTTACACATCCCTCATTAACCTTACATAGTTATTTATATATTTATTTATTTATTTATTTATTTATTTTACTATTTACTCTATTACCCCTCTTATTCTCTCCTTCCAAGTTATATATGTATTATTTTTGTCTGCGAAATAGACCTTCTGATTCCTCCGTTGTATCCTACCAAACAAGTTCCCACGGTATAGATTCTGTTTCGTGTCACCGTTTCGAGAAAACAATATCTTCTAATATGCCGGCTTCACCTATACCAGCCAGGCCATTTCTTCTTTCGAAAAAGTAATCCAATTTATATTAACTCGCCCCTTCCGTTAGCCGTTACCTTCTGTCATTACCTTCCCCTTCAACCATCAACCATACACCTCTCTCTCTCTCTCTCTCTCTCTCTCTCTCTCTCTCTCTCTCTCTCTCTCTCTCTCTCATCTTAATTTCCGACTGAGCTAACCTAACAGTAACTTCGTTTTCCCAAACAGTCGATCCCAACCTCCACGATTCTCCATCTCCTCCGCCTCAACCTCCCTATTCATTCTCCACCCAATCATCCTTCCTCCTCCATCCCATCATTTCGCCTCCCTCAACCCCACCCGATCATCCCACCTCCCCATGAGTTCCACATCTCCTTCCGTGCCCCCCGTCTTCCTTCCTCCCCCTCCTTGTACTCCATCTCTCCTTCCCTTCCCGTCTCTTAAAATCTCAGAGTGGAGTCTCATTTGCGGCAAAACATAGTAAAAAACCTTTAGACAATATTATATAGGTACACATTTAATTCAACTTTACCTATTATATATACTGCCTCCCTGCCTAAGTAAGTGACTGACAGTGTAGTTGTCATGACAGTCATATAATTAAGCTCACTTTACTATCACCAATTTATTAACTTCTTGTCTACAAAGAGCCAAATGCCGGAACTTTCACAGCCTCCGAGAAAACTTTTTTTTTTTTTTCCTACGTTCCTCGATAAATACAAAATTAGTATTTTCTCTAGTTCTTCATGGAGACTGGGGGAACATCAAGGAGCTTGGTTCCTACGAGCAACGCGACTTTACCTGAAGCAGAGTCTCTATGGTAGTGGACATTAAAATATAGTAAAAAAAAAACACTGTTACAAATGCCATTCTAGAATCCGCCATGTATTACAAAAGGTATTAATATCCAAACAAGAAATGGTTGACGATGGCCACGTTGATACACAGCCACGTGTGGTAAAGTTCGCTCAGCCGGCCTCTTTACATGTCTGATAAACCTTTAGTGGTTATCTGCCTGAACGTCTCGCATGCAGTCGATAGGTACAGATTTATATCTAGTAATTAACTAAGTAATCTGGTAGCATCAGTCACTGGGAGCGCCTCAGGTGGTCGGTTGGCATTACCTCCAAGTCCTTCATAGTATGGGGAGAGGTGTTCTCTTTTGTTCTCATTTTCTCTTTCCGGTATGTTCTCCCTTGTTATTTTCTGTTCTATCCTCATCTATTTGTACGCGCAACATGACTCACCCTAGCTTTGATTAAAATAAAATACAGTACAACCAAAATAAACAGAATGTAGAGTCGTAGACAATAAACACACTATACCGTATGAATAGTGTCACGTGTTGGTGGCCATGGGGTTGTGATCTCCGGGTTAATAATATACTCAGGCCAAAGTAGCCTCTCCTGGGCACGGAAATATCTCTGTACTATGAGTGGACTTGGGAGTAATGGTGCCGGGTCATCAGAGGCTACGAGTACTAATGTAACCGAGTGCAGTACGTCAGGGTTCTAGTGCTGCCGCTGCTGCTGCTCTAGTTTATAAGCCTCTGATCATGTGAGATAAAGATCTAATTGAGTGTCGGAACAAGGGGCAACTTGAGCTACGAGGTTGTTAGTGTTGTTGCTGCAAACACAGAGGGGTCAGACCACCAATACCTCCAAGTTTTTCGTGTTAGAGAGCCACGTATTCAGATTCCTCATCTCGGAAAGATTGTGCTCATATTTTATTACCGCAATGCCTAAATAAGCGACTTATTATACTTTACTGATGCATAGCATAATCTGATCTATTCCTGAATTAATTCGCCTAATCTAGAATGACTTAAAGTGACACTACACAACAGGGCCAGGCACGGCACAATATGACGACACAGCACAGTATGAGGCGACACAACACGACATAAATAACATGACCTGTCCATGGTAAAGAGATCCTTGTAATGTAAGAGTGTTGGTAGTGAGGGCGGGTGAGGCTGCTTTACCGCCGCCACAATCTCGTACTGCAACTCCTGCCACCTGCATAATCAGCTCCATCACTCACTTTCTTCGTTCTGGCGGGAGTGGTGAAATTGCACGGTTCTCACGAGGCCAAGGCTGAGATATGGCACAGCAGTGAGGTCAGATTAGGCCTAAGGGAAGCTGTGGGAAGGCACTGGTTCAGTGGAGATGAAGTGGTCAGGTGGACTCAATGTGGGCCACAAGAAACATAGTGTCCCAATTCAGACGCTTGACAGGGGATATATTTCGCCAAAATATATCCAGTGGCTGAAAAAGTCAGATTTTAACCTCCCGGAAATATAACTGACCGGATTTTATTCCAGCTGATGCGTTGTTTTTGACACTGTTGACCTCAATTTCTGGCAGCTCAATGTAAATAATACTTGCATACTATGCTGGTTTAGTGATGAGATAAATCTTTCAGATATAATCTCTTGAGTATCGAACAAGAAGCCCAACTAGCAGTAGCGTAACTAATTAAATAAGTTTAATTTGCACCTTAGTAATCAGTTTATGATGATTGTGGGTTTGGCATAAAGACATGCTAAAGCTATTCTGTAATGTCGTAATGCTGCTGAAAAACAATGGTTAAGATACTTAGTAAATTATCGTATGTGTCAAGGATGGTATGTAGTATGCACCATGGAGGTATGATATCTTACCTCAGTGGTATGCATTCTCATTAAGTGCATAAGTTAAGAGGCCTGAAGGGTGTTTCACCTCACCTTATCTACCGGTGATGGGAACGATATCTATGATATAGTAGTGACATCCAGCTAGTCATTACCATTTTAGTAATAAAAAAATATTTAAATTAATGTATATCTAGAGATTTGATGTCCTATATACCAAAAGAAAATAAGGCAGATAATATGCCACTGATAACGAGGCTTTGGTTGTGACGATACTTTGAAGCTTCTTTAATCCTTGAACTTGCTTATTATATTACCCTTTGTATTCTATTGTGTTTACGTTTTATAATGGTTTAACACGGGCCGGCCATGGGATTCACACGTTATCATACTAGGGAGTGGTTGTGAAGACTGTATAAAGGTTCGCCGCTCCTTAATATCGTCCAGCCAAGCCATGAAAACACGATGTAGGTAATGCCGTGTTCACTGACTAAAGTACTAAACTCTGTGGTATGCATGGGCAGCCAGAGACCTGATGTTGTGTCGTGGGAAGTCTCAGTCATTGTGTCGTGGCCTTTTTACAGCCAACCTGAAACCGTCTGACACCTATATGATACACATGGCCGTCTATTTTTTTCTCTGTTTCTCTTTTATTTTATTTATTTATTTATTTTTTTGCATGATGAAATATTTCAAGAAATATTTGTGTCTAGAAAAGATTACCACTTGCAAAGGAAAAGAGAAAATTAGATTTTAAAAAATCCAAAATGACTGAACACACAGAGCATGACTGAAATTGAAAGGAAGAGAAGTGATCGATTTCCTAAAAGTTGTTCCTGAGTGTTTCAATTGTTCATCAGACAAGTCGTGAGGTTCGATAATATACGTATTGCGTCTAGCATATTTTGCAAGTCAAAAATTCAGATTTCAATCACTTCATACTTGCTGAAACTCTATTCAGGGATGGATCCAGCCAGATACTCAAAAGTCTCAGTTATGAAATGAGAAAGCTGTCACATGTTTTTATCTTAAGTGACGTCGATTCTGTGATGATTACTTAATTAATGGTACATTCGCATTTTATGAAAACATATTTGAAAGTAATAATGAAGTAAAATAATACCTACCATCAACACGAAGGTCTATAATTTAATCATGACAAAGTGCTTCAGAAAGGGAACAGGAAGATTCATGACGCTAAAAGGGGACAGTATATTTTTGGTACATTGGAGGCTATTGATTGCTCCGAAAGAGTGCGAAGAATCAGACCAAATCAACTTAATTAAACTAACCTGTTTCTTGCAATAGTTTGGAGGAATCAGTTACTCCATATTTGGCAACACTACAATCAGTATGTGTTAACCAGCCAGGCCTCCATCCATCCATCCACCAGTCCCAACTCGACCAGACCACACCCGAACCGTTCATCATTTTTTGGTCTGTTTTTTACGCCACATAAAGCCTTGGGTATTATAGCGTTTACTTAGGGAAGGGAAGGTACTGATGGATGTTGGTGGAGGTTGAGAGGTAATATAGTAGGGTTTAAAATGGTTGTAAACAGCTCTACGTAGGATTGTAATCTCTTCATGACTATATTTCCTCTTTCCTCTGTGAGAGAGAGAGAGAGAGAGAGAGAGAGAGAGAGAGAGAGAGAGAGAGAGAGAGAGAGAGAGAGAGAGAGAGAGAGTCCACTACCCTTCTTCACATACTTCACCTCCACCCACCTCTTTCTCTTCAATCCTGTTTGTCTTCCACCTCCCTCCTCCTCCACCACCCACCCTCACGTCACCACCCCCGCCCCCCAGGTCAAAACAACATTAATAATGGATAAGGATCTGTGTTATCTCCCTCGGTAATGTATCGTACCCTAAGCCTGCAGTGTGTGTGTTTGTGTGTGTGTGTGTAGGTGGAAGAAAAATAAATAATGTTCGGTATAATTTACATGGCTTCTAGTGGGATAGAATATACAGTACACGGTTATTTACACATTCACCAAAATACAAATTCAAGTCAATAACCTATGTTACCCTGGCAGCCACTACAGGTACAGTCACTATATAGTATTATTTCGGTGACATTTCTTTCATTTATTTTTCATACCATCCGAGAAAATTAATACCGTTTGAGTGTAACATATCATCCGTCGACAAGTCATTCTTCTCTTGCATCATCTTCTTTAGTAATAAGGATGAACTGAGAAACATCCCGGTGCCTAGTAGAATTAGGGTATAATACTGTCAGGGATCTTCTGCGAACTTTGTACTTGACTGTACTGTATACCTAGATCCAATGAGAGCTCTCTTGGCTTTGCTGTGCAGTCGGCAAAAAAAGTATTGGAACTCCGCTGTGGACAATTATAGGTAATTTCAATGTAAGGATGGTTCCAGTACTTTTTTTGCCAACTGTACATGACCTTATATAACTTCCATCGACACAGGAGTGAGGTGTTGGCATTTGGGTTAAGGGCAACATTGGCTTTGAGTAGATTGGAGCGCTACTGATTTCTTCAAATTTTGCCAGAAATTTGGTCCTTTCAGAATGTGGTTAGGGGATCTATTATTGTTTTTTTTTTTTTCATTGTTCAGAAGACCCCAATTCATTCACAACTGATTACCCCCTTAAAGTTGTCTATTGTATACGATTTTTTTTTTTGCCTTCCTCAAGCTGGAATTGAATTTGTACTAGTTTTATTAAAATCAAGTGCATATTTTATTGTCCATGGTGTGTAGATTAATGCATGAGTGTGCTTGGGTTAAGAACAACAACTAAAACAGACACACACGCACACGCATTACAATTATCACCGTCAACCTATTGCGAGAAATGTGGCTGTGGGGAAGATGTAACATTTGGTGAGAGAGATGCAGTAGTTGGAGGTAGAGGTGATGAAAAAAAGGGAAGGTGAGAGGGAATACTTGCCTCGCAAAAATTAATTTACCTCTTGTTAACAGGATGATACACCACAACTTCTTGGCAAACTTGCTGGCCTCTGGATAACACAGTGGTATAGTGCGTGGCTGCAGTTTCAGTGGTCCAGAGTTCGGTCCTGACTCGGGACACTGTACAAATCTTTCATTGATCTCTAAGGTCTTCCTGCTTACGCAGCCATAGCCGAAGGTGACTTGGGTCTCACGTGGGTGGAGAGGTCTCTGAGCCACTCATCATCAGTGATGTGTGCTATAGTTGTGTTTCATACAGTTTAGTGTGTGCTTCACTCTGATTAACTTTTGTCATCGACGGTGTGTGTGTGTGTGTGTTTCTCAGTTCTTAGTGTTATGTGCATGCGAGTAGTCGTGCTTACGTGATTATGTGTGTGTGGGTGTGTGCGTGGTCAGTGTGTGTGTGTGTGTGTGTGTGTGCATTGGTATACATGATACAGCATATGTCTGAGTATACAAGTGCATGTGTGTACTTTCTTGTGTATTTGTTTTCCTGTTTGTTTTGTTATATACTGCAGTGTTCCGTTAGTCTGTGGTCGGTACAAGAGAAAGTTGATGCAGTGAGGATCATAATGTGTTTGTATTACTGTGTAGTCCATAGTCCAGTTTCAGGTACAGTTGCGGTCAATTGTTGGTATCGAGTCTTCTTATAATGCCCTAGACAGCCATTGTTGATAATTTTTGATATGCCGCAATGCAACACACACACCAAGCGAGTCTGCTTCGTGAATTAGTTTTGAGGGAACAGTAGCATCTCTTCCGTACTTTGAAAAGAACAAACTTAAAAACAGGCTGAGAATTCCCATAAATTCGTGTTTTGGTGTCGAAAACGGCATTTTTAAGCCTCTTGATATGGTCCATTAACTCCAGGTAAAAATGAATGCGTGATGGGACACCTGTATATACCATCATAAAAATGTTACTTAAGAAAAGTGTTATGAAAAATTATCTTCATATAATGTCCGTTTTAAGTTTGGTAACATGTATTGTACTTAGATTTATATATTATAATTATGTTTCCTATACACTACGACCCATGTGAAAACAACTTTACACACAACAAGGAAGCTGAATGTATCCAAGAAGTAAAGAACACATTTTATTGTTGAATTAAAGACTCTTGTTGTTGAAGGCATGAAATTTTTTTTGAGAATGCAAAGAGTTCCGTCCTCCACGTGCCCTGTGTGTGTGTGCGTGTGCGTGTGTGCGGGCGGGCATGCATGCTTGCGTGGATGCCTGTGTGTGCGAGTGAGTGAGTGAGTGCGGGCATGCATGTGTATGTGTGTGTGTGTGTGTGTGTGTGAACGTGTGCGTTGGTGTATGTGAATGTGCGTGTCTGTATGTGGTTTTGTACCTGTCCGCGTGCGACCCCACCACATCCTGAACAACAACAACAACAACCACCACCCTCTAATGACTATATAAATAGTTGTCTCGGGGAACCAGCTCAAGTTTGGGAGGTAAATGTGCTTCGTTTATCACCAGGTCCTT
>JAWQEG010004358.1:0-209411 GCA_033782935.1 Petrolisthes cinctipes
GTTAAACAATATTTATATTGGTGGTAATAACATTGATATTAACTGTTGTCAGATGATGATAGCCTACCTTATGTTTTCTGTGTTCTTAAGTACTGTACTGTAGTCTGTAAATTATTTCTGTCAGGATGGAGTATTGCATTTGTATTTTCCTTACCCTCAAACTGAAACTATGGCTTCAGGCATGCAGGCAAGATATAATTAAAATAACTCCTGATTTATTATAGAGCCACTCAAGCTAAGAAAGAAAGCAGAAAATAATTGATTCTAAAACACATATAACAGCTCTTCATAGTTAAGGTTATAATGCTCTCATGTACTGGTGATGACAATACCATACTGTACAGAACTTATAGTTCATTGTTTTGTAGTTTTAAGTATGATCAATAAAATATGAATGGCTGTCCTTTTCTTCAATTATTATTCATCAGAATATTACTGAGAAACAATATTGTAGATATTATAAACAGGCAATAATTACTCCTTTTCTGATATTAAGCATGAATGTTATTAAAGTATGGATGCTTTAGCAACTAGGTCTCTGTCGTAGATTTTAGGAAATGAATATTTTATTATGTAATTTCCCTTTAATACATATACCAAGCAAGAATGTTCTCACATAGTGGTGGTGGGGGTAACAGTGTTGTACAGTCGGCGGCAAGTCCTGTCTCCTCACTTGCTCCACCGAGGCACACGATGTTCATAGACTTGAGATTATTAGGTGTATAAAACGTGCGTATTTCTACTGTGTGTCTCGGTGAATAAGGATAGGCGACAGGACTTCTGCCGCCGACTGTACAGTACTTATTGCTCATAGCTTTATGGTTGAGTATACTATATGTATGTCCTTTTTTGGTACTTTTACATCAATATATTGTTGAGAAACATAATTGTAGAGGTCATAAACAGGTAAGAATCATCGCACATTGGATTTACTGTACGTAAATTTTTTTTTTTGGCAATATATTTGGGCTCTGTCGAAGATATTATCTTAAATTATTATGTCATTTGACCTCAATGAATATAATCATTCATTCTATAGCAAAACGATTAGTATCAGATGTCTTGTGCGTTAGTTGTAAAGAAAATCCGACTTAAAAATTAATCAGGATAAAGGGAAGCAGATGGGAGCTGGAGTGTCGATTCCTTTTGGCCGCTAGAGGCGCCACCGTCCGAGCCAGCAACAGCGACGACACCAAAATAGCAGAGAGTGGTATATCCTTCCTTGCTGAGACTGAGTGGAGGAGGAGACTAGATCCCCCTCTTTCCTCCTTCCTCCCTCTTTCCTCCTTCCTTCCTCTTTCCCCTTCTCCCTCTCTACAATCTCGTCCCTATAGACTACTCCCTCTTTCCTCCTTTGCTGTTGCTCTTCTCTTTCTTTTATCTATTTTTTTTTTATTCTTCCTGCTCTCTCCTTCTTCCTCTTCATCTCCCACTCGACCTCTCTCCCTTTCACCTTCATTTTCCACAAAATTCTTCGAATCATTTGACACAGTAGTGAACCGATTACAACTCTTATTATCCTGTTTCATATTGGCTTGAACTCGCTAAATACTCGAACAGACTATTCGAAACAAGTCTAGACAGCCTACATATTAATATTGGATCGCGAGTGTACTGTATACATATTGAACTGTGAACTGTGTGTGTGTGTGTGTGTATTTCTTCTCTCTCTATCCTTCTTTCTTCCCTCTCCCTTATTATCCTTCATTCCTCCCTCTCACTTTGGGTTGTAAGCAAGAACATTCATGGTGTTGACGATGTCTTGGTACTGGCACGATGGCTTTGTTGTGTGTGTATGGAGTCATCGTATCGGTACACCCTGCCATCGTCAATACCACGGATGTTCATGCCTATATATGGCCCCTAAGAGGAGATTCTCATGTTGGTAAATTGGAAAGCTACTGATTCCTCCACCAGAAAACAGACGCCCTCAGTGGTCCGTACATACTAATTAAGAGGGCAAGTGTTTCGTAGCATAGTTTGGAAGAATCTACAAGAGAATCTCCCCTTAATTTGTCTCCCCATCCCCCCCACCACTGATATGCTACCCTCCCTCTGTCTCACCCTTCTTTCCTTTCTCTCACTTTCTCTCTTATCTTTCATGCACCCTTCTCTTAATTAAGCCCACACACTCCCCTCGCTCCCGACTCTCTTTGTCCCTCTCATCCTGTTTCCCCTTCAAGTTTTCTTTTACTCTTCATTCTTATTTTCTTTTTCTTATTTGCTTTCTTTCGTAACCTTTCCCTCCCTTCCCTCCTCCTCTCTCTCCTTCCTCACTCTCTCTTACCTCCGGTTTCCGACCCGCGAGAGGAAATTGGACCAAATGTGTGGGTCAGTCCAATGGTCCTCTCTCTCTCTCTCTCTCTCTCAGTGGAGTCAAAATGTTGAGTCTGAGATATTAGTGATGGGTTATGAGTTTTATCTATGAAACGATAAGACTAAATAAAACACGGAGCAAAACAACACGAAATCATATGTTATTGAAAAACAAAATCATAGCTATTGACAATGTTATATAAATATTTCATTAGGTGTGACTATGAATAGGCCTACAGATGCAAAATAAAGGTAAAGAATAGATATTATGTATGTCTTAAAATCTTGGTGGGCTCCACATTGTTGATAAAGGGAATATACAGCCTAATACATTTTTGGTATATTAGGACACCTTGATTCCTCCAAAGCATGCCAGGAAACAGGACTAAATGAACAAAAATAATGGTGGTCTGTTGCTTCGAATAGTTTGGAGGAATCAGTTGCTCCAGATTTACCAACACTGTATTTCCTCCTAAAATTATATATGGTCCACTCGGATACCATAGTCTTTAGCCCACCTGAGTTCGAAGCTCGAGATCTGAAGCAGACGGTTTCTGGACGACAGTTCACCCAAAGCCTCCATTGGTTCGAGATGTTTGTAGCCTCGTGATGGTTTGGGTGGGTTGTTGTCTGGACCCGTATTCACAAAACATTTTAAGAGTTTACACTTGTTTCATGTTTGTAATATTGACCTCACCATATAGTGTTTCGTGTCATTTGGAAGCAATGAATGGTTTTGCTATTCTATAATTGGTATGAGCTTATATCATGATTTCAAAGCAGTGCCGGGTCCTACTGAATAAATGCTTAATAACAAAATTTTAAGTTAAGAGTGAAGTTTGCTTTTGTGAATAAGGGCCCAGAAACCGCCTGCTTCAGATCTCGGACTTTGACTCAGCTGGGCTACGGTATCCTAATAACTAGTGTACCGGCATGATGGTTTGTAGTAGTTCACACAGCCGCCGCTTGTTGTGGTGGCGCTGTTGACGTGTTGCTTGGCGACGGGGGACTGTCTGACTATCACACCACACTACACACAACCTCCACCCCAACACACATATACACACACACATCATGCCTGACCTACTTGACACACACACATTGTAATAATTCATAGTATCACTTTCTTTCACCACTTCAAATAATTCCAGGCAGACTAATAGGAGTGTTGGAATAGGAATGTTAGTTTATTGGTTATAGAGACATGACGAACACACACATACACACACACACACACACACACACATTATACCAGTACTCATGGTATCACTCTCTCCACTTCTAATTATTCCAGGCTCACATAGGAAAGCCGGAATGCCCTTTTTTGTTTGTTGGTTATAGAGATATGAAGCAAAAGTATAAGTATATTGTATAGGAAGCCGTTCCAGCCTTTTTTATTTTATTCTTATGCTGTATAGGCTGCGAAATTCTGAAAACAATCACTCGTACTTCGCCAGAGAGAATTAAGGGACCCTTTGACCGTGTTTGAGGTGGCTTCTGATTCCTCCTGACTATGCCACGAAACATGCTCCTTCAATATAGGTGGTGTTTCGTGGCAATGTTTGGAGGACTCTCAAACCTCTAATTTTCTAACTACATCACGGGGGGTTCTTTAAATAAGGGAATGTGTCTCTCCCTCCCCCCTTTTCTCCCTCTCTCTGCAATCCCTGGGTTCTACTGTATTATGTTTGTCGGTATTGTCTCTCTTCTCTCTCCTTCCCTCCCTCCTACGCCAGAGAGGATTAAGGAAATGTTTCTCTCTCTCTCTCTCTCTCTCTCTCTCTCTCTCTCTCTCTCTCTCTCTCTCTCTCTCTCTCTCTCTCTCTCTCTCTCTCTCTCTCTCTCTCTCTCAAAACCAGACAACAGTAGACGCAGAAAAAGACAACCAAACACACGAGTTACAAAATACAAATATACACAGAACAGATATACCAGTCTGGAGTGTAAACAAATAGAGACTGACACAACTCAACTTAAAAGACCATATAGAGTTAAGGACCCTGTGATCGTGTATGAGAGTTGGTGGCTTCTGATTCCTCCTGACTATACCACGAAATATGCTCCTTCAATATAGGTGGTGTTTTGTGGCAATGTTTGTAGGACTCAATAACCTTAAATTTTTGGACTACATCACAGGGCCCCTTAAAGACCATAATATAGAGTTAAAGACCCTGTGATCGTGTATGAGAGTTGGTGGCTTCTGATTCCTCCTGACTATACCACGAAACATGCTCCTTCAATATAGGTGGTGTTTCGTGGCAATGTTTGTAGGACTCAATAACCTTAAATTTTTGGACTACATCACAGGGCCCCTTAAAGACCATAATATAGAGTTAAAGACCCTGTGATCGTGTATGAGAGTTGGTGGCTTCTGATTCCTCCTGACTATACCACGAAACATGCTCCTTCAATATAGGTGGTGTTTCGTGGCAATGTTTGTAGGACTCAATAACAATAGCCAGGGAACAACAACACGACGATAGACAATATATATACACTCTGGACACACCGATATTGCTTCCCTCGGAGACAGTAAATTCAAGAAGGTTTCATCTGGGAAGAGGTTATTGAGAGAGAGAGAGAGAGAGAGAGAGAGAGAGAGAGAGAGAGAGAGAGAGAGAGAGCTTGACCTACCTTCCTCATAGTGGTGTTTGGGTGAAGTCTTCTTCGTCTTGGGTCTGATAATCTTGGGTTCGGGTTTGGGGAGTGGAGGTGCTGGTCTGATCCTGGGACGTCTAGTGGTGGGGTTGTCACTAGTAGTGACTCTACTACCCTCACCCTCCTCACCAACACTACCAACACCACTGCTACCACCACCACCTCGACCACAAACACTACCACCAACACCATAACTACTACCACCACCATCACCACTACCACGAACACCAACACCACTGCTACCATCACCTCGACCATAAACACTACCACCAACACCATAACTACTGCCACCATTATTGCTACCACCACCACCATTACCACTGCCACGACCCCCTCCACTACCACCAGGGTCAAAAGTATGATTTCTCATGCCCACCTTGTGTTTGGTCTGCCTGGTACAATAATCGATAACCATAAAAGACCCACTCTTTTTAACTACTGGTGGTGATGGTTGGGCTTTGGTGGCGGTGGAGGGGTGGTGGTGGTGGTGTTGTTGTTGTTGTGTAAGGGGCCCGGATGGTTGTTTGTTGGTGTTGTTAGTGGAGGTGGTGGAGTGTTGGTGTTGTGTGTTGTTGTTGTTGTTGTTGTTGTTGGTAGGTGGGAGGGTGAAGGTGGTACTGAAGCTGAAGTGGGTGTTCTTAGTTGCTCCCAGTTTCACCTTAGGGCCCATATTCTTGGCTCTGAGTCTGTCGATGTGTGTGTTTGTGTTTCCCTCTTTCTCTCTTCTCAGGTTTTTATTGGTTGCCTTCGTGCTTGCTGTACCACTTCTCTACCACTTTCTCCTTCGTCCTACAGACTTTTTTTTCATCTTCAAATCATTAATGTTATTATTTTTACAGACCACTGATCGATGTATTTTCTCCTCAAGGGAATAGAAACAACCAAGAAAACCATACCCGTGCTGAGAAAGAAAAGGCTGATATTATTAGGGTTAATGGTTAGGCTTGTCTCCCACTCTCCTCTTCATTATGTTAAAGGGATGTATAGGGCTAACAAATTATACGGGTGGGAGTGATGGGACTCATGGGACTGATGTAAGTTGTCAGTATACAGCCACAAAGATTCATTACTGACTGAGTGAAGTTTCCAGGTGTTGGATACTTGGTTCACTCTAGATCAAAACAGTGCACGGAGTTTCAATTGATGGCTGCTTTCATTCTGCCCTCACTACTGTAGATGACGAACGACACCTTATTTATCCTTGTCTTTACACGTCACACATAATAAGGAGAGAGCACGTAAGTAAACCGACATATACAGCATTTGGAAATAATCTTGTATATATGGACAATTCACACACACCTAACGACATATATTATTTAACACTATCTATATTTAGCCTTTGAGTACGCTAACTTGACGGGGTCGGCTGTGGTAGGAAGTACAGTACACTCATTCAACCCAGTATTAATAAAGCACTATCACACTAACACATTTCTTTCCACAATCCTTCGTTCTCCGTCTACGGGTTAAACTTGCTCTGATCAGAACACGACGAGCTGAAGGACGGGAGAAACCTTATAGTGTATATTCAGAGGATGGAGGAAAGCGAGCCTGCATATGTGAACCCCATGAGCTCGTCCCTCAGCCAGCCGGGGAAGCAGCTCCGGCCTGAGAAATACCAGAATGAATGAATTAACACTCTCAGTCTTGTCACTCAGGCTACGATCATTCGAACTTTTCCCATTTAGCTAGTTTTGACGAGTGAGTATATACTGTATATTTCAGATACATTTATAATGACTGAATATCGTACATTTTAGTTATAAATTATTTACGACTGAGTACTGTACATTTAAGATATATATTCTTGTACTGTACAGTACATCTCAGATATATTTTTGACGACCGAATACCGTACACTTTAGATACATTTTTAACGGGGTATCGTACACTTCAGATCATTATTTTCAGCACGTATAATAAGAAACCACGGAACTGATGAATCCTACTGAGCTGTAGGAATTTGCTCTATAAATACGATCTGTGTGCCTTTACAGAGCATTGATAATTCGGGTCTGTTCACACTGTGGTCTTTTGTACAACCATATTTCAGCGTCACCACCACCACCACCACCACCAGCATCACCAGCATCTACTCTACTCCTGCTCATTCCATTTGTATATACAGTACAGTCGGCGGCAAATGTCCTGTCGCCATATCTACAAAGTCAAGAAGTATATAAGTATGGAAATATAAGCTTCACGGGCTCGTAAATTTAAAAAACAGATATATATATATATATATATATATATATATATATATATATATATATATATATATATATATATATATATATATAT
The DNA here is from genome assembly GCA_033782935.1 of Petrolisthes cinctipes. Classification (NCBI taxonomy): domain Eukaryota; kingdom Metazoa; phylum Arthropoda; class Malacostraca; order Decapoda; family Porcellanidae; genus Petrolisthes; species Petrolisthes cinctipes. The sequence goes on from JAWQEG010004358.1 coordinate 7,279, forward strand.
ATATATATATATATATATATATATATTAATTTACCCCCTGGATATCGTATGTCTGTATGATGAATGTGTTTATTTGATGAAATCTTGTATGTTATCGTTTAAGAAGTGCTGAGTGAGGCGACACGATTTTTGCCGCCGACTGTACATATCCACCAGCACATAGTTTAGTATACACACACACACACACACACATACGCACCTGCACCACAGTTAACACAAATAACAGTAACAACCATCACTGCATAAGGTTGTCATTTTAAGGACCGTGCATATGATCGTGCATGAGACTTGGTGGCTTCTGATACCTCCTGACTATGCCACAAAACAAGCTCCTGATGTGTACAGTTAAGTGGTGTTTCGTGGCAATATTTGAAGGACTCGTTTAACTTCAATTTTCTCACTACAACACATGGTCCCTTAATCACTACCCGGTATAATTATATCCATTGCCCATGCACTTTATCCTTTCGTTCCTTGCAGTGTTTACGAATTTGCAGCTGAATATACGATAGTTCATTCAGTCACTTCACGCCAGGGAGAGTGAGTGAGTGAGTAGATGACACGACAGAAGAGGAGAGTAGATGAGGGAGAAGTATAGCCTGCTGACAGACGAGAGGAGAGGGTAGATAATTACTATAGGTTTACGAGTGTCGCGATGGAGAGAGCCGGAGTACGGTAGATGAAGGGACTAAAGAAGAGAGTAGAAAGTATATAGAAGATAGGTTAAGGTACAGGGCGTAGTTGTTAAATGAGGGAGAGTATATGTGTGTGTGTGTGTGCCGGCAGCCTCTTCACTTACTACTCTTATACACTGTACCGGCATCCTGGCTGGCTACTCGTTCGTGATCTTTGTTGACATTTAACACGGACTCTCACCCCCTCTCTCTCTCTCTCTCTCTCTCTCTCTCCAAGCTTCCTCAGTCATGACCTACCCCACGGAGGAGGAGAAGGAGGAAGGGGAAATGAAGGAGGAAGGAGAAAGGGAAGAGGAGGAAGAAGAAAGGAAGAGGGAATGAGAGAAATAGGATGAATATGTGTGTTTGTTTGATTGTTTGTTTGGGTGACAGAGAGAGAAAAAATATAAACGACAGAAAGTGAAATAGCAATAACAGAAGAGAGAATTAATGTGAGGGAGATAGATGTGAACGTCGTAAGAAAATGGGAGGGTAAGAGAGAGATAATGAGGAATAAATAATGATAAGAGTAGAAGACTATGCAATAAGGAAAACATGAAAGATAAAAAGGAGGAAAATGAAAGAGCAATGTGGCATGCTGATGTGAGTTGCCTGCTATTTAATTTTTCCCTTTTCCTCCTCTTGGTCAAAAAGTAAAGGATAGAGAGTTTAGTTAGCTTCGAGAGAGTGTACAACTGAGGAAGGAAGAGGCGAGACTGAGTAGCTTAAAGTATGTACGAGAAAAAAGAACAGTAACATTAAATGAAATACACGTGAAAGGGAACGGAAAGAAAAGAAGGAAAGTGAGAGAATGAGAAAGAAGTGAGATATAGAGGGAGAGACTGTGAGAGATTATGAATTATACTATACACTGAGCAAGAGACTCGTAGCACCTAATCTGTGCGAGCCTAATAAGACAAAACACACACATATATACAGTACACACTTTCTCTCATACACTCACACACACACATTCTCTCTCTCATACACACACACACACACACACTCTCTCTTTCACACACACACACTCTCTCTCATACACACACGCAATCTCTCTCATACATACACAAACACATACCATACACACACTCTCTATCTCTCATACACACATTCATTCTCTCTCTCTCACACACACACTCTCATACACACACACTCTCTTCCTCAGACACACACACCCGCACACACTCCCTCTCTCTCTCTCACACACACACACTCCCTCTCTCTCACGTTCCCCTGTTGCTACACACTGACATCAGGATATGGAGAAGAGGGACAGAGGTAGAGGTGAATGGTTTGCCTGCTGGTGTTTACTTCTTCTCTACTCTATCGTCGTCACCATCATGATACTTACACTACTCAGGTATAGCCTACAGTTTTTTTACGGTCCCTACTTTGTGTGGCTGTTTGTAAATTAATTGTTATTAATACTACTGTTGTTATTATTATCATTATTTGTTGTTGATGTTGTGGAGAATTACGATCAAGTAACTTTATATCAAACTGACTAACTATGTTACCAAACTAATCTAAAAGGGAATTTGTTTTGGTGGAAATGCGAAGCCCGAGATCTGAAGTAGCAGGCTGTTTCTGGACAACAGCCCACCCAAACCATCACGAGGCCACACACATTCCGAACCAATGGAGGCTTTGGGTGGCCTGCTCCAGATCTCGATCGGGCTTCGAGGTGGGCTAGGGATAGTGGTGCGCGACTGTACAGATTCCCACCTACAACATCAGAACACGAGTAGGGGATCTATTTAGTTGCAGTGTTTTGATGACTACATGAACTCCAAAACACCCACTGGTAGGCTTTATAACGAGACCACTTTATAATAATAACTTGCTTACTTACTAACTAACTATATACCTACCGACCATTAAGCCATCCAACCAACCAAGGAAGGAAGGAAGGAAGGGAGGGAATCATTAGTTTCATTACCTTGTGGAGTCGTGTACTGTTATAAATACAACTGTCACTCATTTCTAGTCCCGTTACTCCCTCATTACAAAGACAACATTAATTTTGTATAGTACTCTACAGTTGTGAATTAAAGTTGCATTTCGCTCGAGATCCTGTCCTTCATTAGGCTATAATTATAACAACTCTATACTTACTGTAAACAACTGAAGTGGAGACGGTGTATCTTTTAATGTATTTACAAAGATACGTGTATTAGTGGAAACCGTAAATCTTGTTATGTATTGAATGTATTTTTACACTAAGCGGTAAATCTTTTTATTTAATCGATGTATTTATACTGTGAACGGTAAATCTTATTATGTATTGTAAACGGTAAATCCTGTTGTATGTTTAATGTATTTTTACTGTAAACGGTGGAATTTTTAATATATTTACACAGATCGAAACACGTCACACTAAACCCTGCTGTGTAAACTGCCACAAATTTTAGAAGTTTCAGTTCCTTATAACAGTTTGAAGGTGTTCAGTACAGAATGAATTTTTTATCCACAACTGTAAGCTGAACATATACTTCCCCAGGGGTTGAGTAATTATGACCGGAAACAGTTATTACAGCTACTGATGATGACTGGTGGTGTAATCAGCTGTGGAGTTGGTTTGGTCAGTGTAGCGGTGTTAAGGGGGTAGTGTAGTGTTGGTAAATCTGGAGTAACCAATCCCTCCAAACTATTCCAGGCAACAAGACACCATTATTTTGGCTCATCTGGTCCTGTTTCCTGACAAACTTTGGAGGAATCAAGGCTCTCCATTGTACCAAAAGTGTACTATCCCCTTAAGGAGAGATTCTTTTGTTGGTAATTGGAAGGCTACCGATTCCTCCTAACTATATACCAGAAAGCAGACGCCCTCATTGGTATTAATATGGGATCTGTTTCATGGCATAGTTTGGAGGAATCACAGACCTTCAAATTCACCAACATAATATTATCTCCCCTTAACTGATCTTAATAATACAGTATACTTCGCAAAAATTGACCAATCGTAACCTAAATTAACCAAATCAAGCGCTGGCATATACCCGTATAAAGAACACGAATATGCAGCCCGTGACTCTTGCGAGGTCCCGAGATTATTGGGTGTCTCACCGGATGAGACAGTGGAGCTTCGTGGTGATGTTGGTACCGTAGCTTCTCTTCTGCCCCACTAGATAACGACACCTTATTGATACACGTCACTATCAGGAGGGGGCAGCTACACCGTCACTCACAGCATCTTGGAATATGGTCGGGCATCTTCTATGTTTTGAGTTGACGACGATGTAGGGGGTATTTTCTTGACGTGTCGGCGTATCCAGGATAACTGACGAACAGCTGGACCCAGTTCACCTCTGAAAAATCCCAGACGTTTCTCGTGGACTCGAACCCGGGCCTTTGCCATTTGAAGTCAGTCTCTTTATCGACTCTGCCACATACTGTTGTCACCTTGATATTGTTGTCACTCTTACTATTGTCATTATCCTTTATATCCGTCACCTACTGTTGTCACTCTTCTACTGTTGTCATTATCCTCTATATACCTCCTTAACTGTCACCTAACATTGTCACCCTTCTCCACTCCTTTCCTCCCCTTCCCTTCCATTTCATTCCTTTTCCTTTCCTTCAATTTCCTTCCCCACACAGACACACCAGCAGTTCTGAGTCTGTTGGTATCACCTCACTTCACCATACCAACCAACCACGTCCCCCGTTCCTGGCAACCACTGTAGAAGACCTTTACGACTACATCACTACCACCACTGCCAACTGCACCAATCCACTCATCGTCCCGGGCTCAGAAAGGAGACCTGAAGAGGATGCCACGGTCGGTAAAATGAGTAAATACATAACTCGATGAATAAGGAAATAACGAAATAAACAGATAAATAAATGTATAAACAGATAAATAAATAAATGAAATAGTACATAAATAAAAATTAAGATAATTAAACAGTGAATGGAACAGTAAAATATCAATATCCACTCTGCTATATAGTCTTGACCACAATACACATTGCAAAATGTTCAACAACTCGTACAGGTGTCTGGCCACGAGGGGACTTACATCTGCATGGACGGTTTGCCAAACACCCCAGACAAATGCCGCATCTATTCCTTCGCAGTCAACAGAGAGGACATTAAATTTGAGAGTACGGTAAGTTGTTGGTTGGTGGTTGTTCTGGCTATGTCCCAACACTTGGACCTTATTTTTACCCCTAAGTACAGTATTTATTTATCATGAACTAAGAAGAACCACCCTAACAGTCAGACCTTATTTTTACGCCAATAATACAGTGTTTCTTTATCATGATGCAAATGAAAAAAACTGAAGAGAACTGCCCTGATAATCTGACCATATTTTTCACCCTTACATACAGTGCTTTATAATGATGCAAATAAGAGCAAAGTAAAACTATCCTAACAATTTTTTTCATCTTACTTTCCCACCACCACCAACTACGTACAATACTTGGGTGCACGTGAATGGTAACCGTACGCATACAGCTGGGACAGAGGGGTTGTCGGGTGCACTTGGTGACAAGCCATACGGAATACAGTTACGCCCGTCTTGGTACCAACGTGTATCTCTACCCTCTGGAACTGGCTCTTACCCCAGGCCACGGCAACTACACCCTCGACAACTTCATCAATCTACTCACCCACATGGTAATTTGATTGTCCCTCCTTTAATCTTTAGACGTGACCAACTTCTTCAGTCCTCACCCACATGGTAATTCGACTGTCCCTCCTTTAATCTTTATATTAGACTTGACCAACCTCTTCAGTCCTCACCCACATGGTAATTCAACCGTCCCTCCTTTTTTTCAACCTCCTCAGTCCTCACCCACATAATAATTAGACTGTCCCTTCTCCATTTTTCCTGTTTATTTCGAGCTTGTCTCCACCCACATGGTAAGTAGACTGTCCCTCCTGTCCTTCTGTTTACTTAAGACTTCATCAACCTCCTTGTCCACGTCCTCTTACAAACACAACCATTGTTTTACTGATTAATGCTTACAACTTCCTTAATTAAAATGACTCTTCCAATCGTTGAACAGACATTTGATGCAGGAGTCCATTTTCAGTCCCTCCCCCTCAAAAAAAAAAAAAAAAAAAAATCCATTACGATATTGCATACAAGGTTAATTGCTAAACATCGAACCAAAAACAATTTAAATTCAAGGCTTAACATTTATTTACTCAGTCATACAAAATTCCCTTATCACTGATTATATAATTATTCTTTAGGCAACAGTGGTACTGTGGTAGTCTGCTGGATATTCAGCATCTGTACTCAATTACTACTTGTAATTTTAATTCCATATTAGACGGATCAAGACACTGTTCACCTGTCTCCATAAAAAAGTTTTCCCCGTGATCATGTCTCTTGCAGTGGCGTCCCATCCATTACGTGAAGACCACAACTAAGGGGGGAGAGTTGCTACTCCTGAGGAATCTATTTACATCCACCTACGAGGCTTACAATACCTTCAAGCAGGTGAGATGACTTCTGTTCCCTCATTTCTCTATTTAGGCACATATAAACAGTTTCCCACAAAATTTCTGTTCCTCCAACTGTGTTTCGATAAGCCATATAACGGTTACGTTTGCCGAACAAAGTATGAAGTTTTGTTTTTATACTTGTAAAAGTATATGAGAAGTAGGCCTAAACCACGTTACAGATTTAGCATTTCTTAATTTTTCGAAGTTGAAGGATAAGAGGGGGAAAAGAACTTCTATGGGCAACTGTACATACAGTACTTATAGGAAGAAACAAAGGGTAAGCTCCTCTTCAAATAAATGGTAATATTGTTGCGTCCCACTCCCCACTCTGGCACAGCTCCAACAGCAGTTGCACGGTGTGATAGGTGACGTCACTGAAGTGAGTCGTTCTTGTTAGGGGCACAGTTACAATAGGTGCACCAGACTTGATCACTGTAGGCAGGCAAAGGAAATCCACTCTGGCACTATGTTCACTTTCTTTATTTCCCATTAACCACACTCAGTTTTCACAATTACACTTGTCTTTACAATTACCAGAGTTACACACCTTTTCCAACTGTACACACAAATACGGAATATAATTATACTGTACACTTTGTTCCTTTTATCACTCTTGCTAACTTCACAGTATCACTTTGCTAACTTCACAGCACTCGATAATAACTTTTCTTTCACTTGGCTCTGACTCTTCTTTATCACTTGGCTCTCTTGACTGACTGATAGTGATGGGTCGTTCGTGAACGATCCGGTTCAAAGAGCCGGCTCTTTGCAGTGAACGATAAGAGCCGGCTCTCGCTTAAGAGCCAAATGGTTCTTTTGGCTCTCTGTGAATTTTGAAAATTTGAAATAAATGAATGAACGAATAAGTCTCACCAGTACAGCAACCTACATCTTCTTATTATTGTCTATTGTAATTTTGCATTATAAACATATGATAAATACAATTTTCCCTGATTGTACGTGTATCAGGCTATTTTTCTTACACAGTGAGGACTCATATTTTATTCCATTGTTTTTTATGTATTCTAATGGGTAGAGCATTCATTGCTAAAAATAAAAACACCTCGGTCTCCCTTTGGGATGAGAAGCTACTGTCCATTTTCTTTTCTATTTTTCTTCATAAATAAAAACTTAAGTTTCTTGTTTGAGTTTCAGTTTTTGAACAGGAATATAATGAGCTATGTACATTAGGTAATTAGCCTTTACTCATGAAATGTGATATAGCCTATTGGTATACACTGACATAATCGTCATATTTTATAATCATTGCATTTCTATGTAGAGAGCCGTTTGGGAGCCGAAAGAGCCATTTAAGAGCCGGTTCTCTAAACTGAAAAGAGCCGGCTCACTCATGGGAGCCTTAAATCCCATCACTACTGACTGACTGACTTCACCTCTGTTTCACCCTATAAATATCTCTTCACCTAACTCTAGCGAATTCATGATGTTCCAGGGGATCCTAGCAAATACTAGATGTAAACATAAGTGTCGCATTCACAATTAACAGAAACAGTAACACAGTTTTTATTTCATTACTAACACTAAATTTATTTGAGCACAGAAACTAAGATAAAAATCACATTATTAAGAGAAAATACGATCACAATAGAACATAAAAACCATCAAAGTAATATTCAAACATAATAGGCTAACTGGCAATTCTGACACATTGCATAAACTAATCTAGAAATTACCGGAACAAATTAAACAAATCTCACTTCTCAACAATATGTAGTGACCTCTGGTGATGGTGGACAGGGAGATAGTGACAGTAGGGAATGTGATAGCAATAATAATGATGATGGTGGTGTGTATGTGTGAATGACAGTGATAGCAATAATGATAATGATGATTGTGTGTGTGTGTGTGTGTGTGAGTAGCAGTGACAGTGGTAATGTATGTTGACAGATTCGCCTGCTGCTGCACCTTCCCTTAGCCACTGACGACAACCTGGGCCACCTGGAAGAGTTGTACCGCTTGCTGGTTGGCCTAGAGTACTACGGCTACCACCTCGTGTACTCCCGCCCTGTCCAAGGCTACACCTACAACCACTACACCCTTGATCGAGTCCTTGCCACCAAGTATGAGACGGTTTGGGTTCGACAGTGAAGATACGGCAATTATTATCAGCCGGAGAGTGTATTGTTGTATCGTACTTCGTTTGACTTTAGTTCCAGGATAATCTACGACTTAAAGAGGGTATTCTATAGTGGTGGAAATGGAGGCGCTACTGATTCACTTAACCTAAGCTACAAAACAGATCCCTCATTTGTATACTGAGGCACTATTCTGTTTCCAGACATAATTTGGAGGACCCAGAAGCCCTTCATTTCACTCAGAACAGATGACCCCTTTAATGTTGCTGTTTACAGTTTGCTAGAATTATGTTTCAACTTTTTTTGGGAGATAGTATTGCTTGCCCAGGCATGATATACCGTCTAGTTTCAGTAGTTTGTACAAGTCATCAGATTTTGCTTAAAGTTAATACAAACCTTAAATATATAACTTAACTCTAGAGAGGAGGGATGTAGTTCAACCTTGCCCTCTCCCACAACCACACAATGACTCCACTGAATAAAGACTATAACCTACCCTTTCACAGGCATGTTATATTCTGATACACGGGAGAAGCGTCTTTCACATCACCAGTTTTCTGAGAGCAATCCTTCATTATCGAGTAATTTGGATTGTTCTGCATACAGGATGTTGAAGGGTGTAGGTCATCATCTGCCTCTACTTGTTGTTTTGTGAGAACCTGAGAGGGTGAGCTATGGCTTGTGACAAAGAGAGGGTCTATTAAATTATTAGGTGCATTCTGTTGGGTGGAGGTTGTATCGGGATGATCAGTGTTGGCGATCTTGGATCCTGAGTCCATTTTCAGGTAGAAGTTGTTGTCCCTGTTAACACTGTCACATTTATCTCGACCTCCACTCACCTCACCCATGCATTGTGAGGGAGAAAAAATGCTATCTTGCTGCTCCCGATCAAAGGTAAACACAGTTTTGTGGTCCTGCTTGGATGGTGACATTACAAGGTAGCAGCTGGGATTGGACTGGGCAGAGCTCTGATGGTTGGGGGAGTTGGTAGTCTGACAAATACCACTCCCTTTTCCCTCTGGTGGTATATTAACAAAGTTGTCAAAGCCTTCCATAGGTAGGAACATATTTTCATTTTCCTCTTCATCTAGATAGGTTTGTTGGACCTTGGCGGCATAGTCTTGACTTTGAAGCATATCCAAGAACTGGCTGTCTGGCTTGTCATCACAGTAAGGCCTATTCAGCTCCAAAAAATACTGTCAAAAATAAAATTAAGAATATATATTTATCCTTGCTAATGCTGTTAATGGAATATAAGCTCAGCACATTTACAAATACTGTTATTAATAACTCACATCTAAATCATTCTGACTGGATAGAGAAATTGTTCATCCTCAGTCTTGTGAAGCATTTTACTTAATATATTATGGTTACCAGCAAACAATTTTCCATGCAACTGAAAAGCCACCTGGACCCACGAGGTTAATATGTATGATTTAATAAAGCTGTGGTAATGTCTTACTTGTTTTTCTGCTTCACCCAATATGTCTCCCAAACTGATCTGGAGGTTAGAGAAGGAAGGTCTCTCCATTGGGTTGTGGTTCCAGCATTCTACCATCAAGCGGTACCTATTGGGTGTACCATGTCTTATTATTTTATCTTTGCTCTGATAAAAGGCTTCTTGACAAAACTATCATCCATGTTATCTCGAGCACATACATGTACTTCTATAAGTTCATAAAATAATACCTAGTACTGTAGCTATAGTATGAAGGGGGAAGAAGGAAGACTGTGCTAAGCCAGAAAGGGAGGAGGCAGAGAAGAGGGACAATAAGCTGAAAGGATAATGAAGGAAAGGAGACAACTAAATAAAAAGTAAAGGTCCCAAGGGACACCAAATCCCTTAAAAAATTGCCCACATATTTGCAAATAATCCCTCTCTACAGAGAAATTTGTCAGTACTGTAGTAACAGCTGATAACCCTGCTCTTGGGGTTCTATGGTATATTTAAGTTATGATACGGTTACAAGATATATATTACTGTCTTGGGTTTGAGAGTATTAACACTTGACCTGTGATGATTAAAGATTATGCATATACTATAATACTGAAGGGAATATTAGAGCTGCTGCCTCATTGTATCCAGTATATTTATATTTCACTGGGATCATCACAAGTCAGAATGTAACACATGGTCTTTAGCCCTCTCTTTATGTTACAAGTTTTTCTTCTCCCCGAGAATTCGTTCACCACTTACAGTTCTCTAGTGGAGTATTTTGGTTGGTCGAGTTTGAGTCCTGCTTCTAGTTTAGTAACAAAGATATCGTCCACCTCAACCCCAGGATATGGCACCTTCCCGAGGCTGAAGATCTCCCACATCACCACACCAAAGGACCACACGTCACTCTGGGTTGAGAATACTCCTTCCTGCAGGCTCTCCAGGGCCACCCATTTGACAGGCACCAGACCCTTTCATACCCAGTGGTATAAGATCTTGTTACTTTCTGATACATACTAAAAACTTTGCTATACTCAGACATGTTATACTCCCTGCCACACTGAAACACACTTAAAACTCTATCATATTCAGACACACTATAGACCCTGCCACACTCAAACACACACTATGATCGCTTCCATGCTGAGACACACTGTAGACTTTTTTGATAAACTGTCTAGCATGATGACCAGCTTCTTAAACAGTCACATGAAACTGAAGGACTTAAATCAAATCAAGTTAACATGCTGTATCAGATGATTCAACAAGGCTTGGATGCAATGCTGTTATTGTAACTGTAGAAGCAAGAAGGAGAACAACATTTTGAAAATCTTCATAGACCACAGACTTACAATAAAATGTAAGACATCAGAGGAAAGTGGTGAAATGATCAAAACAAGTCTTGTAAAAGTTCCTCTAAATTGGCGATATCAGAAGTAGCCTCCAACTCAAGGAAAACATATTGTCTGCTACTGATTCCTCCAAACAGATAAAATTACACTACTTCTGTATATATAAGTAGCTTGCTTTGTGACACAATTTAAAGGATTCAGTAGCCTCCAGTTTGGCAAAAAAATCAAATTACAGTGCCCACAAAAGGAACACAAAATCAGCTGGCAACGATTTATTTTTTAATCACGTCAATAGCAATGCACATGATGAAGGAAACTATTACATATCACCAACATCGTTTTTCTTCTTATAATTTTTGCTTTTGTAGATGTCCCTAGAAAGTCCAAAGTCACTGATCTTAACAATGCTGTTCTCTGCCAGTAAGATATTCCGGGCTGCCAAGTCTCCATGCAAAACCTAGAAATATGATATTCCAGTGTGTGTGTGTGTGTGTGTGTGTGTAAGGGAGAATACAAATCCATAATGTGGTTCATGACTTGGCTGTGTCTAATATCTAAATGTCTTAAGAAAGAAAAAAAGCACAGTACAGAACTCCTTTCCTTAATTAACATCTAATTTTTCTAAACAGAGGTATATAATTAATTGCATTTAGTTACAAGTATAATCCGACCTTTCTAAAAGAGAGGTACTCCATCCCTTTGGCTATTTGGTAGGCCCAGCGGAGAAGTTCCATGGTACAGAGACGAGGTGAGACTCTGGTGGCCAGTCTGCAAGCCATGTAAGCATCTGAATCCCCCACACTACCCTCACGAGGCACTGAGTTGGGTACAAGAATGAACACAATATAAACAGACATGCCATGGTTAACAATCTACAGATATATATACGAGTAACAATCTATAAATATACAGTTCCCGCATAAAAACTTGCACCCACCCGTTGGCAACAGCCAGCACGCGCGTTAGCCTTTATAGTGCGTGGGTAGGCCTCCTCAAATATTTTTTTTGACACATTTGGCAATCCCTACTACTCCTTTGGCTACTGCTCAGTACAACTGAACGTGATTTATGACCAGTGCTGTCAGAACTATGGTAATGGAGGGGTGTATCGCTCTCCTTCTTAACACCACTTCTTCACTACTCTCACCCTCCCTCTTTTGTTCTCCACCAATTCTTCTCCACGTTCTCCAACATCTGTTGTCAGATGTGGAGAAGCCCAGAATTCTCACCCTAATTAAAGAAAACGTGTCTTTAAGGGAAACTGCTAGACGTATTGGACGAAATGTTTCCACTATCAAACGTCTGAAGGCTGCAGCCGAAGTTGCACCACATTGCATCATCCCGCCCAGGAAGGGAATTACTTTAAGAAACTAAGTGCTTCTATGCCTAAACGGCTACAAATGGTTATAAAAAAGGAAAGGGTGGAGTCACAAAATACGAATAAAGAATAACTGAAGGATAATACTGGTTTATTTTTCCAGTTGTGTTGAGATGTTTGCATGCCTACTGCTGGAGAGGAGGGTGGGTGCAAGTTTTTTTGCGGATACTGTAAATACAAATACCTGTAGTGATATACAGATATACATACGAGTAACGATCAATAGATATAACAGTATATAAGTAGTGATATATAATTATACATAAAAGTAGCGATCTACATATTATACTTCCTCATGAAAACCAAAACTTACCATATGTTACAGTGGTCATGTCAGACTGCAGGTGGTGGTGGTTGTAAGTGCTTGAAATGGTACTGTTTGTTCCCATGAAGTGAAAAGATGAAGCTCCCGGTGACAACAGCTCGTGCTCTGAGTTGTTGGAGTCAAGGAGTGAGTTCCCGGCCGAATAGTGGACCGAGTATGGTGTAATGGAGAGGTGGCTGTAGGTGGTGGTGCCCTGAGATGTTCCGCCTCTGTTGGGAGGATAAATTTGGATAGCATTACACTGGCACATCTTCCTCTGTCTGCTGGTCAACCAAAATAAAGTGCATATCTATGACCTACTCTTTGCCCTACTCTCTGTTCTATTCATTACCCCACACTGACCTGATCTTTGCCCTGGGTCCCTGTTCGGTGATGGAGGGGTCAATTTTATCTTCTTCATTGATCTGATTGACGAATTCTTTGCGGTGACGGTGCATGTAGTCCAAAATGTTGCCATACCTGCAGTACTCGACCAGCAGCATGAGTTCTCCTGTGTTTATATTGTATTATTATCATCATTATTATTATTATTAGTTTTTCAAGTATTATCATGAAAATGATCATTACTGTACTGTATTATCATTATTATTAGTCATAGTAGTACTGTAGCATTATTGTTATTGTTGCTATATATTATTTCTAGTTTTACAATCAATATTATTATTATTATTATTGTTATTATTTCTATTATAATTATTACTATCATTGTATTTTTATCATAATTTTTATTAATATATGTTAATTAAACTTGCCTTTGGATGCTAAGTCTTTTGAGTGAGCACCAAGGAGATTGACAATGTTGACGTGTCGGCCGATATGGATCATTATCTTCACCTCAGAGCGAAGAGCCTTGAGCTGTATACTGTCAGTACGAGACTTGATCATCTTGACGGCCACGGTGGTACGGGAGTGTCCAGGTAGCAGGTTGAGGGCCGTGGCTCTGTACACTCGACCAAACGCACCGGCACCCAGCAGTTCCTCTGGATGATAAAAAGGGAGGAAAAAAATTGTGTCTGTTTGTTTTCTTTTGTCTTCGGAATCTGTGTAATTGTTGGCGGTATGCATTTTTCCTGACATAATTCAATTGGAGAAATCAAGGCACTCTCATGTGTACATACCAGAAGTTTTTTACCCTCTTATTCACCACAGTAGTATGTATATGAAGGGAAGATATGCATAAATTCTTACCAATTAAACCCCTTACAACACATTACCCCCTTCAACACCATAGTAGTACACTATATTATGGGGTGAAGATAAGCATTCAGTTCTTACCATTTAACCCACTTACACCACATTACTCCCTTAAACATTACAGTAGTACAGTATGTATATGAAGGGTAAATATGCATTAATTCTTTACCATTTAACCCCTTACAACACATTAACCCCTTCAATACCACAGTAGTATGCATATGAAAGGAATATATGCATTATTTCCTACCAAGTATGATGGAGTCTCTGGGGACCTCATACTTGGAGTTGTATGGGAGAAGTTCGGCCTGCTGGTCAACTGTGATTTGGGGATTGAGGCTTGCTGGGTCTCCCTCGTTGAACATTTGTTGCTCTTTTAGTTGAAGGTCCAGTTTGTGTTTCTGAAAGTATATAATTATTGTACAGAGTTGAAGGTCAGATAATTCCAAACTTCAACAACAAGATCTGTAGCTGGATACTTATTATGGCTTACGACTGTACTGTACATAAAAAGATACAAATTTAGGCTGACTGTACTCACCTGATCATTGTATATTCCAACCTTCAACAACAAGACCTGGATACAAATTATGGCTCCTGACTGTACATACAAAGATAAGTATTAATTAAGGCTAGCTGTACTCACCCGATCTTTGTATATTTTCAGAGCCAAAAAGCCAATGAAGACAAAGATGATAATGATGAGAACACTGATGAAGACAATGCTGAAAGTAGCGTTGTGGTCCTTAACATAGATATGAGTTTGATTTTTCACACTTTGTACTCTGTTCTCAGCCTGAAATATGAATGGGGTAATTATTAGTATTCTTTTGGTACATTTGAAAGCCTTCGTTCCTCCAAAAGTATATTCTGTATGCGAGGAAACAGTACCAAATAAGTTAAAATAATGGTAGCCTGTTTGTTGCCAGAATATTTTGAAGGAATTAATTTTCTCCAGATTTACCAACACTGTACTACCCCTTTATTTAATAAAGGAATAAGATCCAGTCAGTCAGCCTCTTTGTTTAGATAATTTTCCTCCTCTTGAAGTATGAGTCTATATAATGATATCAAAGCAGTGTTGGGTTTTAGTCTGTGAATGAACACTTACCAACAAAATTTTAACTATAGATGTGAACACCACTACTTCTATAAAAACAGGTCCTGATTTATCACCACACCACACACGTCACATGACCATACCACACCACACCAGATCACATGTCACAACACCATACCACACCACACTACATCTGTCAACACCCACACCACACACCACCTGTTATACCACACCACACACCTGTCACATCACCATACCTCACCACACCACATCACATCTGTCACTACACCACACACCTGTCACATCACCATACCACACCACATCACATGTCACTACCCCACACACCTGTCACATCACCATACCACACCACACCTCACCACTGTTATATCGCACCACACCTCATAATACATGTCACCAAACCACATCACATCTGTTCTCACACCACACATCACCTCGTTATTTCACACCACACCACACACCTGTCATTATACCACACATGTCACCACACCAATACACACCACCATACACTTGTCACTAATACACACATGTCACTTCACCTCACTTTACCTTACAACTGTAGGTGCCAGAGGTATCAGTCTGCATGAACTTTAAGGACAGAGTTTGGTTCTGGTCCCCGATGATTTCCATGTGTCTTTGGCCTTGTGTTTTCATTCCCTTGATCAGCTTCTTGTTATCCTGTGTTGTTTGCAATATATAATAATAATAATAATAATAATAATAAGGATAATTACATTAGTTGCCTTCCAAGTGGGGATATGAATGGAAAGGTAGGAAGTGAGAGAATAGGAAATGTAGTTGGCAAGTGGGGTGTGAATGGAATAAATTAAAATGGTGAGTGCCTGGTGAATGTGTGTGCCGAGGGGGGATTGTTCCTCGCCAACACCTGCTTCGAGCACAGGTTAATCCACAGGTACACATGGAAGAGGAGAGATGAAAGGGGAGAGCAGATGAGTTTGATAGATTACATAGTTGTTGATGAAAGGATAAGGAAAGATGTGATGGATGCTAGAGTGGTGAGAGAAATGTTTCAGTGCTCTGACCACTATGCGGTTATGGCAAGGATTAGTGTCAGAGCAAACTGGGAGTATGGTAGGAGGGATGAAGAGAGGAACAAGAGGGAGGTGGCAAGTGGAAGATTGAATGACATTGAGTATAGAGAGATATATAAGAGGAGGGTGGGTGAGGTGCTGGAGGGTGCAAGGTTGAGTATAGGAGAGGGAATGGGAGTGAATGATGTGTATGAAATGTTTAAGACACTAGTAATGAGGACAGCAGCAGAGGTAGTGGGATACAAGACACAGAAGAGGGGCAAGAAAGGGAGTGCATGGTGGTCAGAAGTGAAAGATGCAGTAGACAAGAAAAGGAAGGCATATAGAACATTACAAAGGAATGTGATTATAATGTATGTAAGAGGCAAGTGAAGAGGATGGTGAGTGAGAGTAAAAGGAGAGTGGATGAGGAGATTGGTAGGAAACTGAGTGAGAAGTTTAAAGAACACAAGAAATTATTCTGGAAGGAGGTTAGAGGAGAAAGAGAAGGAAAGTCTGGTAGCGTGAGAATGAAGAGAGAGGATGGAGTTACTGTGAGTGGAAGTAAGGAAGTGAAAGAAGTGTGGAAGAAGTTAGGAAAGCAATAGGAAAGTTGAAGATGGGAAAGGCACCAGGGGTGGATGGAATTACTGCTGAAATGCTGAAGTGTGGGGGGGAGGTAGTGGTGGATTGGATGTTGCTCATATGCACATTGGCTTGGAGGCAGGGAGAGGTGCCAGAGGATTGGAGGAGAGCCATAATTATCCCTTTGTATAAGGGGAAAGGAATAAGGATGAGTGTGGTAGCTATAGGGGAATAAACCTTAGTGTACCGGGGAAGGTGTATGGGAAGGTTCTTCCTGAGAGACTGATTGAAGTAACAGGGATTAAAGTTAGTGAGGAGCAGGAAGGGTTCAGAAAGAGTTGAGGATGTGTGGACCAGATATTTGCATAAAAATCAACAGTGGAGAAATATATTGGGAAGGGTAGGAAGTTGTATGCTGCTTTCATGGACTTGGAGAAGGCATACGATAGGGTTGATGAGGTGTTGAGGATTTGCTGAAAGGCATTGAGGCCTTTTATGCAAAGGCAAAAGCATGTGTGCAGGTAGAGAGTGATCTAATTGAGAGTTTTAATATTAGTGTAGGGCTAAGAAAGGGGTGTGTTATGTTACCATGGCTGTTCAATATATATATATGGATGGTTGTATGAGAGAGATGAAGGCCAAAGTGAATGGCCTGGGGGCGAAGCTGAGGTTGAATGGAGTAAATTGGTCCTTGGTGGCAAGTTTATTTGCGGATGACATTGTGTTGATGGCCGAGAGTGAAAGGGAGTTGCAGAGGGTTGTGGATGAGTTTCAGTCCATGTGTAAACGAAGGAAACTGAAGGTGAATGTGGGTAAAAGTAAGGTGATGGTACTTGAGAAAGCAAAAACTGAAGTGATTGACTTTGCCACACCTTACAGAATGGGAGTACCAACTGAGACTGAGTTGTGGAATAGGGGTGAGAGGATGGAGGAAGTGAAGGAGTTTAAGTACTTGGGAACAGTTCTATGTAAACATGCAAGGAGAAATTAGGGAGAAAGCAATGAGGGGTAGACAGGTCATAGGATCACTGGGGAGGATTATGAAGGGTAAAAGTGTGAGTATGGAAGTGAAAATGGGACTAAGAAATAGTATAATCTTTCCAACACTGACATATACATCACAGACATGGACATGGAGTAGGGATCACCAATCTAGAATAGGGGAGGTGGCCGAGTGGTTAGTGTTCTGGACTCGTAACCTGGAGGTCGGGAGATCAATCCTCTCAGGTGAGGGCCTGAGAATATTTACTCTTCCGATTTGAGTTTGAGGCACTAACTATAAGGTCACCGAACGTCGTAAAACACCCTCGCTGGTACCATAACAGCTGCAGTATTTGGGAATTACCCTCACTTCACTCCTGCTTGATGAAGCCTATGTCCAGTGTCGAAAGATATTAAAAAAAAAAAAAAAAAAAAAGGTGCAGTGGAAATGTGTTACTTGAGAGGAGCATGTGGACATACTAGGTGGGATGGAGAAAGTATATAATGAGAGTGTGTATGAGAGATGCGGTATGAGTGAGAACTGAGAAGGCAATTGGTATTGAGTGTGGAGTGGTTGAGAGAGTGAAATGTAATACATTGAGGTGGTTTGGACATGTAGAGAGAATGCAAGGTGAGGAGTTTGTAAAAAAGGTGTATGGAAGTGAAGTTGTGGGACCTGGTGTGAGAGGCAAGACCGCTGGTTAGATGGCAGAACAAAGTGGAAGAGTATGTGAGGGAGAGAAATGTGAGGGGCAGAGGAGGGCTTGACCAAGTAAGGAGAGAGTGTTGGAACAGGGAAAACTGGAGACACTTCTGCTGTGGCCACCCCTAAGTTCCTGGAAAGAACGAGGCATCAGAGCTATAGATAGATAGATAGTTGCCTTCCAATAAACCAAAGAACTAGAGGTTCCCCCCTTAAGTTATACCGTCCCTAATCAATTTACCTTGTACCATGTGATGAGAGGTGGAGGAGTACCCAATGCTGAGCAGGTCAGGTTTAGGTCTTGGTTAATGGAAAGATGATACTCAGGCTGCATGGGTGTTTTGGTGACGTCCCACACCGGCGCCACCTCAGCTAAGACACACACATACATATTATGCTCTTGACACTTATCACGGATCATGGGTTTATAGTTTGTGAGAAGTTATACTGTAATGTGGTTAGCAAGCCCTGTAGGTTGAATTCATACATCACCATTTGTTGACTTATACTATTATAATTTGTTTTGGTAAGAAGCTGTTGGGGGTGTGCTGTGGTCAAATGTGTTGGAGTAGTGTAGAGTGGAATTATCATTACTCTTTCCCAAATATATAATACAGTACCCCCACCCCTACCCCTTCCCAATCTGCCTCCAAAACCAGTAAAAGGAATAAATGTACCGGGTGGCATATTTTTGTTCTGTATACGCTACCAGCCATCCTCTCAGCTTGGTTAGGTTAGGTTATGCTAGGTTAGGGTTCCTATTATTTGCATATTATAGGCAAAATGAGCTGGAAAAGACAATGAGCCTCTTTTTAAGATTAACCAATGGTTAGTTTTATCGCTGCTACCCTAACGTCATACAGTAATCTCTCAATTATCTGGCGTATAGCAGCCGAGACCGCGTCGGATAATGTCGAAAGACGGATAATGCATCACTACCCCCCTCGCCCGCCCGTAGCTCCTTCCGGCTCGCACAATGCTAATAACATTAAGGGGAGCCTCCACTCTCACCCCCATCTGCGCTCCTGTTAATTTTAGAAGCAAAAGCTCTTTGCTATCGTAATCCTCGTTGGTTTTTACATATACTGACGAATTTTCATTGCAATCGAGCAACAAATAATATTTTTCTCAAAATTTTTGAAAAAAAATTGGAAAATATTAACAAACAAAAATCTATGTTTCAGAATAGCATAAGATTTTATGTGGACTATCCTCTGAGATATAGCAACACTTCTATAGAACGAAAAGTCCTTTATCACTGCTATAAATGGGAAAATTCCTCGCCTGAAATTGTTGAAATAAATTGTCTCCTGAAATTTTGGGAAAAAAAAAAAAAAAAAAAAAAAATAATAATAATAATTTTTGATCGAAATCCCTCTAACGGAATGTGCTCATATACTGTATACGTATATCACGCGTGAAAAGATTAATTGACATGACGTAAAAACCCTTCGTGTTGTTAGCTATTATACTGGAAAATATCACTTGAAAAAAAATTTAAATTAAAAATTCTCTAGTTAGTTCTCTAAATTTGTAATACCTCCATTTTCTTTATCTTCCCTAAGTTATACAGAGTATGGAGAAGTGGCTGGTGTATGGTAGACTATTGAATTTTCCGATTTTTTTAATGCGCACATACGGACCTGACTGGAGATAAGGATTTCGTGCGCCGGATAATGTCGCATGACGGATAGCACGACGACGGATAATTGAGATATTACTGTACTTCAATTATTATTTTTATCATTTTTATTTTATTTTTCTATTTTTTTTTGCCCAGACTGATACGAGCTTGTATAAAGAACAGAAATAATGTATGCAACCAGGTGTTGCTCCTCACCTTGTAAATGGGTCTGGAAAAAATATATAAAAGAATGCCTGTTGTAACTTACGTTGGATTATAATGTGGACGGTAGTTGTGTCAGAGCCTTCAGAACACGTCAGGTTAAAGTCTGCCTTCTGTCTGATACGACTGCTTATGTCTATCTTTGAAGTGTAGGAGAAGTTGGTGCTGGACTCTGTGGGGATAGAGACAGATACATTTATATATAAATAAATAGATAGATAGAGAGAGAGAATAAAACCACATAGCAGTATATATTCTAGTGCCTGTACAAAGGAACAGTAAAGCACAAGTACACAGATCAAAGTACATGAAATAAGAACAGCGGATAGGATAAATATAAGGGCAGTGAATTAAGGGGAGAACCTCTTTTTGGTAAATTGAGTTAGGGTTAACATTTCCTCCAAACTATGCTACTAAACAAAACACCTCAATGTTACTAATAGGTGATCTGTTGTTTCATGATATAGCTTGGAAGAGTCAGTAGCCCTCCAATTTATTCACCATCAAGAGTTTTCTCCCTTATGTAAGTTCACCTGACACAGTATGGTCATAGAATTGAATGAATATTGAATTTAGTTTACCCTTGGGGTCAATGACGTCTACTTGGCCCCTCTCAATACCGGGATGAGCAGGACTTGTGAAGGGTTCCCAGTGAGGGTAAGGGGAAGTAGCAAGCATCTTGTTAACCCAACATTTGAGGGTCACGTTGTCCCCATCTACCACCACCACCTTCTCGTTGTCAGACACCACACTTGTATGTCCCTCTCTGGTCACCTCCAATGATATTCTGGCCCTGGTCTTGTCCTCTGCATTGGGTTACAAGGTATAGCTTAGTTTCATTGGGTTTAAATTATCTCTTACAAGAGATACGGTAACAAGTCCTCAGTGAACTTGTAATGTAAGTACAGTTATGAGCCATAGTAAGTACCCAGGTCTTGTTGAAGTTTTGAATCATCTGACATACTAGTAAACCAATTACAACACTTATTCTGTCTCATACTTGCTGGAGCTTGTTTAGTACTCCATCACGCTACTCGAAATAGACCAGAATACTTATTATGGGTCATGACTGTACTGTACAAATATCGGGATTGTTTATTTGATTCTCCCACACCCAATGATATGATGACACACAACAATATCACACACTGCTATACTTGTATTAGCAAAGAGAAAACATCACTGAAACCCAAAACATGATACAATGCACATGTGATTGAATGAGTCAACCTTGAGTGAGAGATTATGCAGGAGACAAGGGGCTGTATTCAAGAACATTGATGGTGTTGACGATGACATAGTATCTGTACCATGACTTTGTAATGTGGCTATGGAATCATCGTACTGGTACCACGCCATCGTCAACACCAGGGATGTTCCTACATATGGCCCAAGAACTCACTCACCAGTCACAATCAGAAGGAGTGGATGAGTCATGTTCTTCCCGTGGATATTGTCGGCATAGCACCTGAGGTAAAAAATGGAAAATTATTAAGGAAGGGAAAATTAGTAAGGGGGAGAAACTTTTGACGTTAAGTACGAGGGCCAATGAATCCTCCAAACTAAAAACCGATCCCCTATTAGTAACACCGAGGTGATTTGAGGTGAAATAATTACACTTGCAGGTTCATCACTTAGAACTCCAAACACACTGTACTATAAAAGCATATTAAGGGAGTAGTAGAGTGTTGGTAAATCTGGAGCAATTGATTCCTCCAAACAATTCCAAGCAACAGGCCACCATTATTTTTGTCAATCTGGTCCTGTTTCCTAGCACTCTTTGGCGGAATCAATCAAGGTATTCCAATGTACCAAATGTATACTATCCCCTTAAGTAAAGTTCCATGTGAGGGAGTTCATGAATCGCAAAATATACATCGTGGACGTTGCAGGAGCTTCAACTCAAATCAAATTGAAGAGAGTGAATGTTGTGGTTACTGTTGAATGAATCATGCATGTACACACATTCACCTTTTTATTCAGTCCGCCTCTTAGGTACTGGTACAGTGGATCTGGAGTGTGGTGCTCAGTTGTTAATGTTGATATACAGTATGTGGTAAAATATTGGGCTGCATGCAAGAACATTCATGGCAATGATGATGGCATGGTTGGTACTGGTACAACGATTCCAGGCATAGATACACTACAAAGCCAACATACCTGTACCACACCATTGTCAACGCCATGGATATTCTTGCATACGACCCATATAAAGGACAAAAGTGGTAGGGTTAGTTGACCTGTAATAGCCAGGTTGTTGAACTAGGACAATCCAGGTTGATTCACGGGTTACTGATGTCATGGTCCTGTCCTCTCTCTTGATGATGTTGTTCTTTATGACACTCTGCCAACAAGGGAAGAAGAGTGAGTGTGTCAGTGTTGTAGAGTTAATCCACAACATCTTGGTGA
The DNA here is from genome assembly GCA_033782935.1 of Petrolisthes cinctipes. Classification (NCBI taxonomy): domain Eukaryota; kingdom Metazoa; phylum Arthropoda; class Malacostraca; order Decapoda; family Porcellanidae; genus Petrolisthes; species Petrolisthes cinctipes. The sequence goes on from JAWQEG010004358.1 coordinate 29,829, forward strand.
TACATAATAAAGAAATATCCAGGTCTGTTTTGAAATGCCTGATGATAGAGTATTAAAAGAGCTGCAGTAAGTATGAGACAATATAAGCATTGTTTTGTCAGATGATTTGAAACAGCAACAATACTTGGATACATATTGTGACTTGTGGTTGTACCTAGTGCAGTATATAACTATCCCACATACCAAAGAAATCCACAGCACCAGTAATAATAAATAAGTGGAAAGGTTAATTGGTTATACGCTGACTGATGAGAAAATAGCCCTTTACATAAATGATAGTACCGTACAAGTAACCAACACTTCATTTGCATTTCTTTACACTCATAATATTATGTTGGATTTGACCATGAGCCCCAGTCAAGTGTACAGTACAGTATATATGATTGAGGACAGCCTATAGTAAGTATGAGTTAAATCCTAGCACAGACAGTAGTCAGTGTGTTACCTAAATGCATACAACTTTATTTCTACCAAGTCATTCTGAGAGGGGGAAAAAAAATCTTAATGTGTCAAAAAATATAGCAATATTTTTGCAGAGTCATTTGGAGAGGGAAAAAATATATAATATAAAATAATAATAATAATAATAATAATAATAATAATAATAATAATAATAATAATAATAATAAAAAAAAAAAAAATTACAACTTGATTCTTACAGAGTAAAAAAAATGCAACTTTATTCTTACCGAGTCATTCTGAAGAACAAAATCGTGACAGTCGTTCTTGTTGGAGCATGCCTGAAAGAACAGACTAACCTCAGGTACCGGGTAACCACTGGCTTCACAAATAATCTTGAAGCGCTCTCCCTTCTTAAATATTTGCTGGTTCGGCAGCTCAATCTTCATGTTCTCGGGGGACACTGATCACGAAGGAAATAATATACAGTTAAAGGGTTGTTACTCTCTGGGCATGTTGGAGACGACTGGTCCCTCCAAACTGATACCAAGGAACAGGTCAAATGAAGTAAATTAAGGTTGTCTATTGCTTGGACTAGTTTACATGAATCTTGATCTCCAAATATGCTTGCCCTGTATTACCCCCATAAGACGAAAAGTTCTGCATCCGATGAATGAAACTGTGCTCTTTGGATTAATCTTACATTCTAAAATTACACCTAGAATATTGCAATACCTGTATTTTTTTAGTCCATTACTCATTACATTACTTAATTTAATAAGGGGGTAGTACAGTACTGGTATATCTGGAGTAACTGAGACCTCAAAAATATACCAAGAGTCCACCATTATTTTTCGTTATTCCAGCACTGGCATACTTGGCAGGAATCAAGCAAGGCACTCTCAAAAATTAATGTACTACCAAAATTATACCTACTCTCCCATAAAAGAAAAGGTAGTAATGTTTAATGAGTCACCAACCTGGCATTTCAAGGTAGAAGCTGCTGTTCCTAACCATGAAGTTATCCCCGATGGTTGCCTTCACCTTGTGCTCTCCGATGTCTGTAGTCTTGGGCCAGTGAATGTGGAGGTTGAGTGTGCCGTTGTAGGGGTTGTTTTTCATCTCGTAGCCATTTCTTCCCTGGGGTTTATCTTTGAAGGAGGCAAGCACTTCCTCATTCCCTTCCGAATTTTCTGTGAGCAACGCCGAGATGTGGTTAACTTGTAGTATGGGGACTGATATATCACTTTCGATATTAATTATCGTATGCTCTTAATTGGTATACTAGTAACTAGAGCATCTCAATTCCTCCAAAGTATGCCAGGAAAAAGGACCAGAATAACAAAACTTATGGTGGCCTTTTCCCTGGAATAGTTTAGTTTAGTTAAATAATTTGCTCCAGATTTACCATCACTGTACTAACTCCTTATGGTAGGATAAATTGGAGGCCAGGCTACTGATCCCTCCAAACTATCCCACAAAGCAGATCACCTCAATGTTACTAAAAGAATATGATCTGTTTCATGTGATAGTTTGGAAGAATCAGTAGCCCTCCAATATACTGTCAGGAGTTTCTCCCCATAAGAGAATTTACAAGAAGTATGTAAGCACCCCAATGTTGGTGATATGGTGTACAAAAGTTCATCTCTTCAGCCAGCCACAATATAAATGAATCATTTGTGCTTCGAACAACTAAACAACAGAGTATAAATGGTGTGAATTATTGTGTGTTTTATTTATTTTTTATATTTTATTACTCAAACCACAAAGAATTCTGTCCTAGAGTGGGTGGCAATATGTGTGTGTGTGTGTAAATACATACTTGTGTGTGTGTGTGTTGTTGTTGTTGTTGTTGTTATTCTCCTGGGGGAAGAATGGCCTCCTGCCCCACAGACCCCTGGTACACTCTGGTCGCAGTGAAAAAACAAACTAAAAGAAAGGAGGGGCTGGCCCTATATGCCTGGGCTACCGAAGCACATCCCAGGGAAATGGGACCAGAGCTTACTACACCTCAAGTGGATTTTTAATCCATGTGGGCAGATCTTGTCAAATCCACAAGAAAGTGACCAGATCCTACAACAATCTTTATTCTAGCCCTGTGGAGAATGACTAATATTCAGAGAATAAAGTCAGTGCCCCCTGGGCAGTGTGTGTGTGTGTATAGTTAGTTACCTCTGTACCATTCGAAGAGCGGCCTTGGGTGAGCTCGGTATAACACCTGCCACATGACAGGTCCCTGGCAGTAGTAGGGGGTCGGGGGAGGAGTGGTGGTGGTGGTGGTATGGTGTTTGTTCTGGCAGTGGGTCAAGATGGGTTGTGGGATCTCCATATCTATGTACTCCATGTCTTTCTCTGCCAAAACAATGTATGTACAGTCAAGAGCCATAATAAGTATCCAGGTCTGCTTTGAATAGCGTGCTGATGGAGCATTAAACAAGCTAGTATGAGATAGAATAAGTGTTGTAATTGGTTCATTGGTATGTCAGCTAGATGATTAGAAACTTCGACACTGCCTGGATACTTATTATGGCTTGTGACTGTACAATTACCATCACTTATAGTTATAAGTGGCAATCAAAAAGAGGATTGACACTGCTGACTGTACCAGTTAAAAGTCCTGGCAACCATACATAACTGCAACACAACATTATTATTATTATTATTATTAGGTTTGTTGTTTTGCAATCACCGAGGCACTTGGTAGACATTTCATTGAAGTACAGTCACAATCCATAATCAGTATACATAATACAGTACAGTATACAGGTCTTGCTGAAGCTTTGAATCACCTGATATATAAGAGAACCAATTATAGTACTGTACAATGCTTATCCTGCTTTAAACTTGCTGGAGCTTGTTTAAAACTCCATCAGGTTATTCAAAACAGCCCTGCCGGCTACTTAGGCCTATTATGGCTAGTGATTGTGCTTCCTGAATAATGACAGACCCCTCTTTCCATATAGCTTGTGTAAGAATTCCTGTGACCAATCATACTTTTTCCCTGTTTGGATGGTGTTGGCAGCCTTGATAACAAACAAAACCATCCTATATCATAATTATACTGTGTACTCTTCCATACTATATTACTGTTCCATTCTAGAACTGAGACAACGTTTGGATTTGACTCATCCTTTCTCTGTTACAAACAAGTTACGATCCCAGTGACCTTTTATGTAGATATCACATGGGCCTATTTTCCTCCATCCTGTGGCCATTGTAAAGGCTTCCTATGTCCTCCAACCTGTTTTATGAGGTGTAGAGGAAAACGAGGAATCTAAGCGAGGCAAATTAAGCTCTAGATCAGAGAACGATGGAACCGAGGAAATATGTGCCAGTATGATAGTTCTTTAGGGGGAGATTCTTTTGTTGATAAATTGGAAGGTCTCTGATTCCTCCAACTATGCCAAGAAACAGATCCCCTATTAGTACCATTGAGGGTGTCTGTTTTCAGGCATAATTAGGAGGAATCAGTAGCCTTCCAAGATTGCACCACTCATGGGTATATAAACACTTGATCCTTTCTGAACTATTAATAATTCTATTAAAATGTAATGAATTCTTATACTCACCTACAACATTAAGGTCAATAACTGAAGGGGCTGAAATGTTGGGTTTAATAAGGGTATAACAGCTGTACTCTCCTGCATCCGTATCTCTCACCACCTCGGTTATGTTGTAGAAACGATGAAGGTGTGTACTGTTTATGTCTGGTGTTGTGTTGTGGCGGGTAATGGCAGCAGTCTGGAGAGAGAGATAGAATGTGGCACAGTATTATTAAGGGAGTAATACATTTTTGGTACATTGGAGTGACATGATTCTTCAAAATTTTGCTAGAAAATAGGACCTGGTTGACAAAAATAATAGAGTCCTGTTGCTTGGAATAGTTTTGAAGACTCAGTTGCTCCAGATTTACCAACAGTGCACAACCCCCTTCAACTTACTCTACACAACTCTACACAACTTACTCTATGCAACACAAACAAAACACCTACATTCACCAATTTCACCACCATCAGACAGGACCGGGCCAACGGCAATGGCGGTGGACTCATCACCCTAGTCCATAAATCCCTTAATTATATAGTAACCAGTGCGGAACTCAAATCCCTCCTCCCCCACCACGACACCACCACAGAAATTCAAAGCATCAAAGTCTGCACTGGTCAATATTACAATAGTTAATTTATACATCCCCCCCCAAACCAGCCCAACAGTTCCCCAAAACTTCTCCCCCCAGCTCCATCTGATCACCAACCAACCTGACCTCATCCTGGGTGGTGATTTCAACGCCAAGACGTCGGCCTGGTATGTCAACAACCCCGACACAGACAGAGGGCTTGAAATTCTTGCACAAACTGACAACCTCATTTCATTAAACAACCCACATCAACACACTCATATCCCTCACCAAGCCCTCTTCCAACCATCCTCTCCCGACATATCCTTTTGCTCTCCCAACCTCGCCCCCAGAACATCATGGAGAGTGGTCAGAACCCTCGGCTCTGACCACCTTCCAATCATAATCACCACTAAAACAAGAATCACCCCAGTTGGCCACAGACACACATACACAAATTACAAAAGTGCCAACTGGGAAACCTTCACTATGGAAACAGAACAACACTTCGAAACACTGAACAGTACACCCATCACAAACATCAACACAGCTGTTCAAAAATTCAATACAATTATACAAAACGCAGACAAACAGCACATCCCTAGAGGTAACAGAAGAAAACACAACCCCAACTTTACAACAGAAATTCAAGACCTCATCAAACAACGTGACACACTTAAACACACATCCCCAACTCCTCTTACACAACACACAATAAACCAAATACAAGCACTAAATACACAAATAAACAACAAAATTAAAGAACAAAAAACACTTAACTGGCAAAGTTTTGTCAACACACTCAACCACACAACCAACACCAGCAAACTCTACAAAACACTAAACAGCATCACACTGTCCAACAGCAACACTACACAATCACATGCAGCCATCACAACAACAGACACTATACCCTCTAACAAACAACAAGCAAACACACTCATCCAACATTTTTCGCATGTCAGCCACCTTCACCCTCATCCTGAAGACAGACGAGTCATTAGACGCAAGAGACGTTTCCCCACTGACCCAGACTATTCACCATTCACAAATCATCAGACAAATCACATCATTCACAACATAAAACACTCACCTGCCTGTGGTCCAGACAACATCAGTAACATACACCTTAAACACCTTGGACCACAAGGCATACAAGCACTCACTAACATAGCAAACTACAGCTACTCACACAACACATTACCCAACATCTGGAAACATGGAAACATCATCACCATCCCCAAACCAAATAAAGACCCCACACTGCCCTCATCACACCGTCCCATCACCCTCCTTTGTACCCCCTCCAAAATCACTGAGCGCCTCATCATTAAACTAATCACACCACACATCCCCCTTGCATCTTCACAACATGGCTTCAGACTGCTACACTCAACAAACACCCTTCTTACAGACCTCACACAAAGAATTTTTGATGGCATCAACTCAGATAGACCCCCACACAGAACACTCTTAGTCACATTGGACATTAGTAAAGCATTTGATGCCATCCCCCGCCACAACCTCACAAACAAAATATACAACACAAACATGCATAATAACACCAAAAGATGGCTGGCCAGCTTCTTGGGAGGAAGAGTAGCCCATGTTACATTTGCTGGTCAGTCATCTAACATTAAAAATTTCACCAATGGGGTCCCCCAAGGATCTGTACTCTCACCCACCCTTTTCAACCTGTACATGCACGACATACCAACACCCCAGGCACCACAAATACACATAGCCTCCTATGCAGACGACATAACACTCACATGTACACACAGAAACGCAGACACAGCCACTCTCATCCTCCAACCCTACCTCAACACACTTAATGCCTGGTTCACCACAAACAGACTTAAAATAGCACCCACCAAGTCAACTGTCACCCTTCTCACCAACTGGAACGCAGAACACCGCTACACACCACACCTCACCATAAACAACACACCTATACCACACACACACACACCCAAAATACTTGGCATAACATACAATACATCCATGACATTCAAACAACATATTACGACCATCAAAAACAAATGCATGCAAAGACTTAAAGCCCTCAGATCACTTGCCAGCACAACAAGGAAACGACAACCACAGTATACAAACAATATATTCGATCAGTGATGGATTATGCAAGCCCTGCCTGGGCTTCAAACCTCACTGAGACTCATCACAACACCCTTCAAACCATACAGAACAGAGCCCTAAAGACAATCACAGGCTGCACAGCTACCACACCCACAGACCACCTACACTATGAAACCAAAGTCCTCAAAATCAAGGATCACCTTGACATGAGAGGCACACAAACACTTGCTGCAGCCTCCACAAACCCACACCATCCACTACACTACATGCCACAACACCCACACATGCCAAGGAACATCAAAACAACACCCAGTACACGATACCATACACAAATACTATCATCTCTTACACCCTGCCCACCCCAAACCAATCTCCAAAAACACATCCATACTCAAATCACTCATCAATCCATCCAAACACTCAAAAACAACACTCAGCTGCATGCACGACCTCCTGACATCCACCCATCCGAATCCTCCCTTCCCCGTGAGGACAGAGTCCACCTGGCCAGGCTGCGGTGTGGCCATCACCCGGCCCTTCTGACATATCAGAAGAGGCTGGATGGAGCCATTGCGGATGCCTGTCCGGGATGCAACACAGCACCCCATTCTACTAAACACATTATTGAAGACTGCAACGCACACAACCACACTCGCCAACAACACAACATACACTCTCTGAGGGCATTGTGGGAAAGCCCGGTTCAGGCCATGACCTTCCTCAGGAGCTCGGGGCTGCTCGGCCAGATAGCTTGAGGAACTTCAACAAAAACAACTTACTCTTTGACAAAAAAAGAGGAGTTTTGACGTTAGATTTGCACTGCGCAATACTGTAATAGGAACTGAGCGATGAGGAAAACTATTCCTTGAAGTAATAGTTTAATAATACCACCCAGAGATCAAGTCTTTAAAGGGGGAAGTAAGAAGACTGTACAGTTGAGGACACATGAAACAGATACACCTGAAATGCGGCCCTTCATTGAGCATAGGCTAGGATGAGATATTGTGAGTACCCTAAATGTGTGTGCTATTATATGCTCAATAAGGATCCTGTTTCAAGTGTGTCTGTTTCATATATACATGCTCTGCTTGGAATATATCAGTGGTTATAACTTGATACCTTCTATAGTCGCCCTTCTATTTCAACAGATACAAACTGGGAATAATGGATTATAAAAAAAATCAAAGTTTGGAAAAAATTGTGTTTTCAATTTCTGTGTTTGGCCTAACTTAAACTTTATCTTTAATAATAATTCTCATACATACATGCACATCATCAACATATTTGACTTACCTCCCCGATAAGATGCTCAGGCTTGCTCCACATCAAATTTGAATATAGATTCCATAGCTTCCTATCCACATGACACACAAGGGTGATGTTCTGGCCTTCTACAACGTCATAGTGAACCTGGTCATCGTCGCGTGCTAGTGGGTTTCTCTGCCAGGCACCCAGTATACTCACACCTGGACTAGGGACTTGGACACCTGCGGCTGTGAGAGGGAGTGGAACGAATACGATGAGATGTACAGTATCCAAGAATAGCCGTGGTGTTGACGATGGTGTGGTACCAGTACGACGACTCCTTATTAGACATGCCACAGAGCCATATTGTACCGGTACTACACCATCGTCAACATCATGAAGAAAATTCTTGCATACAGCCCAATGTCATGATACAGTATATGGAAGTACACACAATCAGAAAACTATGGTATTGAGCAGGAGGAGTCTGATGGTTCTATAATAAATGGCACAGCTAGTGATGCCCCGGAATTGAAGTAAATTGAAAAGTTTAGTGTTGCAAAGAAGATATAGACCAGAGCATGCTGACCAACCAACCCCCAGATAATTTTATATAAACTTTTACCAAATTATTACAGTATATAAAAATAGAAAGGTGTAAAGGAAACATAGGAATAAATATTAAGCTACTTTTTACAGTATCCATTGTCTGGGGTGTCGGTTTTGATTGTGTGTACAGTAAAATGACAACATGCACGATTGTTTCTTAAGTATATCTTAATTATGACCAGTGATAATACAGTATATACATGAAAAGATAACTGTGAATTAGTAATCTGTATATACTTAATTGTAAATGTTGTAAACCTTTATATCTGAATTTGGGCTTCTTTTAGTTTGACTTTTGCATAATTAAATAGCTAAATAACTCAAGGGGATATTCTCTTGAAGGTTAATTGGAGGGCTAGAGTATCCTCCAAACTATGCCACAAAACAACAGATATCCTATTAGGTACAGTAGTAACATTGTGGTCATTTGTTACCTGGCATAGTCTAATTGGAGGAATCAGTGGCCCTCCAATTTACCCAAGAGATAGTATTTCCTCAAAAACTGATACTATATTATACACAGTACATGTACTTACGAAAGACAGAAACTTCAAAAAACTTCAAATGTCCTAGAATGATGCTCACTATATCTTTCGGCCTCACAATCGAAATGCTTCTTACCGGTTCTGTTCTTTGTCACTTTATATCCATAGAAAGGATCCTACGGGCATCAGAACATAAGAGAACATAGTAGAATGGTTAATTATTTGGTTGAGAAAAAATATGCACACACACAACACACACACGCACAAGAATTAAAATACGCACATGCACATTTACGCAACTGCCAGAAAGACATCCTTATCTGGAAGATAATTAAATTCATGTGGACTGATCTCGATAACTTCACTAAGAAACAATGGTGTGCACTATCACTCAGAGAGCAGCAACTTAATTCACTTCACCTAAAAAAAAAACTAGCTTCCAAAGCTATGGCAAGTGACCAGATCCTACAGTTATCTTTGTTCTAGCCCTGTGGGTATGACTGGATTTTACACTAAATAACATCAATCCCACTGGCCACATCACATATAATCATGCTGTGAAGAAGGAAAATGAACAGTTAAAGTTCCAGAGTTAAGTATAAGCTGTACAGTACGTGTATTTAAGCATGTATTGCCGGAAGGTTGCTGCATGACATACACAAAACATCTGAAGTGTTTAATTGTTCCTTAACCTTGGCTAATCAGTGTGTGTGTGTGTGTGTGTGTGTGTGTGTGTGTGTGTGTGTGTGTGTGTGTGTGTGTGTGTGTGTGTGTGTGTGTGTGTGTGTGTGTGTGTGTGTGTGTGTGTGTGTGTGTGTGTGTGTGTGTGTGTGTGTGTGTGTGTGTGTGTGTGTGTGTGTGTGTGTGTGTGTGTGTGTGTGTGTGTGTGTGTGTGTGTGTGTGTGTGTGTGTGTGTGTGTGTGTGTGTGTGTGTGTGTGTGTGTGTGTGTGTGTGTGTGTGTGTGTGTGTGTGTGTGTGTGTGTGTGTGTGTGTGTGTGTGTGTGTGTGTGTGTGTGTGTGTGTGTGTGTGTGTGTGTGTGTGTGTGTGTGTGTGTGTGTGTGTGTGTGTGTGTGTGTGTGTGTGTGTGTGTGTGTGTGTGTGTGTGTGTGTGTGTGTGTGTGTGTGTGTGTGTGTGTGTGTGTGTGTGTGTGTGTGTGTGTGTGTGTGTGTGTGTGTGTGTGTGTGTGTGTGTGTGTGTGTGTGTGTGTGTGTGTGTGTGTGTGTGTGTGTGTGTGTGTGTGTGTGTGTGTGTGTGTGTGTGTGTGTGTGTGTGTGTGTGTGTGTGTGTGTGTGTGTGTGTGTGTGTGTGTGTGTGTGTGTGTGTGTGTGTGTGTGTGTGTGTGTGTGTGTGTGTGTGTGTGTGTGTGTGTGTGTGTGTGTGTGTGTGTGTGTCGGTGTATTATTTATAGTCAATTATTAAATACTTACAAAGTGGACTGTGGAAATCACATTGTCATAACCATCTGTGAGTTTTGTGATGATGTCTGGTGATGTTGGTTTACAGGGCACCATGAAGGGAATGTTTCTTGTTGCCGAGATGCTGTAATCGTTCTTACCTATATCATTCACTAGAGGATGGTGCTCGTCTGTTTGGAAGGATAAATGGATCGAGTGATTAAAAAGTAAATCACTAATTGCCAAAACAACAAAAGTTATACAAGAGGAATGTTTTAAAGTGAGAATTTGGAAACACGCTTACGGGGGTACAGTGTATGTAGGCTACTCTCTTGATAAATTGGAGTGAGTGAATTTAAGGGGTTAGTACATGGTTGGTAAATCTGGAGCAACTGACTCCTCAAAATTATTCCAAGCAGCTGTACCTGTTTTCTGGCATAGTTTGGAGGAATCGAGGCACTCCAATATACACTCACTGACCATACGATCTACCCCACCTTAGTCGATACCCGAGATATGAAGCAGGCGATTTCTGGACGACAGTCCACCCAAACCATCACGAGACCACAACCCACATCTGGAACCAATGGAGGCTTTATGAGGGCTGTCATCCAGAAACCACTTGCTCCAGCCAGACTTCGGGCTTCGACTTGGGTGGGCTAGATATTATAGTCAGTGAATGTACATACAGTACTACCTAAATGAAGTAAATGAATATACATACCTTTGATGTAGAGGTATACAGAGTCATTTTATGGTCAGCGAGTGTACAGTACTGCCAAAATGAAGTAAATGAGCATACATACCTTTGACGTAGAGGTAGCCTATACAGAGTCAATTTATGGTCAGCGAGAGTACAGTAAATGAACATACATACCTTTGACCTAGAGGTATACAGACTCATTCTATGGTTAGCGAAAGTAAAGTAAATGAACATACCATACATACCTTTCACATAAGAGGTATACAGAGTCATTTTATGGTTAGCGAGAATCAAGTACTGCCAAAATGAAGTAAATGAACATATCTACCCTTGACATAGAGGTATACAGAGTCATTCTATGGTCAGTGAGTGTGTACAGTACTACCTAAATGAAGTAAATGAACATACAGTACAAACCTTTGACGTAGAGGTATACAGAGTCGTTACGACCGGGTTGACATCTGTAGGTCCAGTCTTGTACATCACAGGTGACAGCACACACCAGACAACCAACATCCATCACGTTCACCTTGGGTACCTGTTGGCCAAGATTAATTAAGGGGGTGTGGTGTACAGTATTTTTGGAGTGCCTTGATTCCTCCAAAGTACGTCAGGAAACTGAACCATACAATGAATAAATGTACTTAAAACTAATCTGACCTAACTTAACCTAATAAACGTACTGTACTTAAAACTAACCCTACCTAACATGACTTAATAAATGTACTGTACTTAAAACTAAACTGAACGAAAGTAACCTAATAAATGTACTTAAAACTAACTTGACCTAACGTAACCTAATAAATGTACTAAAAACTAACCTGACCTAACGTAACTTAATCTAATTTGGATGGCGTCGTACTCACGATCAGGTTGGAGACGAAAGGTTTGGGGTGCTTCTCTTGAGAGGATGATGTGAGGTTGGCCTGTGTGTGTGACAGATAAACTCATAAATACTGTATATATAAAAAAAAAAAAAAAAAAATAACAACATCCAACTCCCATTATATTACCCCAGTCAGAGGTGTGTGTATTTGAGTCTGAACTGGATAATACACAACTGGAAATAATAATAATAATAATATTAATAATAAGAATAAAATAATAATAAAAAAATAACTGTAATAATAATAATAAAATAATAATAATAATGATAATAACAATAATACACAACTAATAATAATAATAATACACATATGTCAGTAGGACTACCTGTGTTAGATCGAGGTAGTCGGAGCACCAGGTCACGTTCAGGTCGGCCCTACAGGTAAGGTGGAGTGGGTCACCTGTTTGGATTATCACCGACCCATTCCTCCTGTTGGGGATCTCAATGGTGTCGCTCCCTGTAGGGTATTTTGTTAGTTGGTTAGTTGGTGGAGGAATTGGGTTAGTAGAGAGAGAGAGAGAGAGAGAGAGAGAGAGAGAGAGAGAGAGAGAGAGAGAGAGAGAGAGAGAGAGAGAGAGAGAGAGAGAGAGAGAGAGAATGTATGTGTGTGTAAGGGGGGGAGGGTGTATGTGTGTAAGAGAGAGAGAGAGAGGGGGGGGAGGGAGGGTATGTGTGTAAGAGAGAGAGAGAGAGAGAGAGAGAGAGAGAGAGAGAGAGAGAGAGAGAGAGTATGTGTGTGTAAGAGAGAGAGATATAGGGAGAGTGTATATGTGTGTAAGAAAGAGAGAGAGGGAGGAAGGGAGAGTGTATGTGTAAGAGAGAGATATATATAGGGAAAGTGTATATATATATATATATGTGTGTGTAAGACAGAGAGAGAGAGAGAATGTATGTGTGTAAGAGAGAGAGAGAGAGAGAGAGGGAGGGAGGGTGTATGTGTGTGGAAGAGAGGGAGAGAGAGAGAGAGAGGTAATTAAATATATTGTAATATAATTTTATTCTATTATTATTATTATTTTAGGTATATCTTATCATAGCAGGAAGCGTCGAAGCAAATACAAAAATTAAGATACTATACAACACATGAAAAATCTCGACGGATAAAATTATAATGATTAGATAATTATAAATTCAGACTAAAAAATTGTACATGTTATTAATTAAGTAAATATACAATAACATTACTACTACTGCTACAGATTCCTCCAAACCATTCCAAGCAACAGGCCCACTATTATTTTTGTTAATAATATAATCTGCTGGTCCTGTTTCGTGACATACTTTGGAGGAATCAAGGTGCTCTAATGTACCTAAAGTATACTCTTCCCTCCGATCAAATTAATGTTCTTACCCAAAGCAAGAGTTGGTGAGGCAAGGATCACAGAGAGAAGGAACAACCAGCCAACACTACTGTACTTGTCTTTTACACTCCCTGCCACTCGTTTCCTGCCATCTTCCATCATCTCTGTCATCTCCACTCCTTGCCACTCACTTCCATTCCTTGCCATTCCTTGCCTGCCATTTCCCCTCCTCCCTGCCATCTCGCCCCTTCCTTTAAGTCACTTCCTGCAAGACAATCTTCTCGACACTGCAAAGAAAAGTATAATGCAGACGCAGTAACTCAATCAGTATTTATTCTTTTAACTGCAAAAATACAGTACTGTGTAATGAAATAACGGTAAACTTACAGAAGAACTGGGTTCACTATATTGTATATTTTAGTATCATTACCCATTATTTTGGACCATTCTAAGACACTTTTGCATCTATGGCAGTGTTTCCCAAACTTTTATTGTCTTGACCCTGAACACAAATTTATTTTGGCCTGGCGACCCTCGAGGATGAAATATTATTTCAGTATTATTTTAGTTTTATCCATTTGAAAAAAGGTTAATAAATTTTACCATAAGTTACTAATTCATAAATATAATATAATATTGATTGATAATAATTGGAGGCAAACCTTCATATTCAAGCAAAGATAAACAAACATTTGACTGCAAACTATAATGTTTCATGAATGAGCCCTTTTGACTATTCAACTACTATTGCCTGCTGATATTTTATATATTATTTATTTATTTATTTTTATGTTTTATTAATTTTGTAGCCATCCCGCGACCCTCAGGAACACCCATGCGACCCTCATTTGGGTCGCGACCATGGGTTTGGGAAACACTGATCTATGGTGTTTCTCTCGGAGATGCCCCGTTTTCGAGATATGCCTCGTTTTACAAACATAATTTGGAAATTAGTCTGACCTAACCTAACCTAGACCACAGCAGACTACCGGGACCTAACTTGGGCATACTACCGGGATCTAACCTGGGTAAACTACCGGGATATAACCAGTGTAAACTATCATAAGTGACTGTGGCAAATTCCCGGGACCGAGCTGGATGTGGTAACACCGCGATCCTAGCCAAAAACCCAGTTATTCTGTAATATTACCGACATAACTCCAGTACTGTACTTATTCAGTTATTCTTGATATTTAATAAGAGTAACTTGACTCGAGTAAATGGCGCCTTGGAGCCTCCAGCTCCAAACGCTCGGGCGGCTCGGCCCTGCTGCCAGATCGAGCTGCCCAAAGTTCCCTAAATTCACCAACAAAATTTCCCTGTTTAGCCCTGACCTTAAAGTCGATAATTATAGGTACAAATAATATAATAGTCATAAAAGTATACCATTGTTGTTCATTACATACCCTATAAAGCAGCTATTCTTATTGAACATCACTTGTTACACAATTTGCAGTGGAAATACTGAGGGCCTTTATCACTTTTTGACAGCCAACTCTTGAATTTTGGGTCATGTTCCAGGGCTTCCACGAGCCAATATTTTTTTACCCCAACTCCTCCTCTTGAAACGCCCTAAAACTGGATAAATTACCCTAAATTTCACAATTCCACAATTTTACTGACATTTTACGAAACTATGGCCTTTCAATTATCACAAGTGTTTAAGTGTACATAATTTATATCTGATCTATTGAATAACGAGGAATATGATAGTATTAGCTGAGGTAAACGATATATTTTACAGAGGTTATTGTACAAAACATATATATATTCTGTGTCGCACATATTGTGAGCACAGAGCTAAAAACATAGAGCTCGCCACCCCCCCCTGGCGTGTCGCCACCGGAAGTGGGTTGGCGGCCATGATACCTGCCCTTCCCCTCAACCCGCCAGCCTGTTAGATTATGCCAGGGTAAGATATTATTTCATTTATTTGGTCTTTTATTGATGATATGGTATATTAACTACATTATAGTGACTCACAATATATGAATAAGTATTTCTTTAACCGATATATTAGTGAATGGCTGATTAAATATAAATACATTTCGGTTAATAGGTGAAATTAGTTAGATAAACAAAACTATCGTTGGCTCTCATCCACAGTCACCTTCTTATAATATATATATACAACGTACTTAATCTCTATTATGATCAGTATTTTATGTTCACATTGTTCAGTATGTATGTATGTATGTATGTCACACTAGAGTAATATGTATGTATGTATGTCACACTAGAGTAATATGTATGTATGTATGTATGTATTTCACACTAGAGTAATATGTATGTATGTTACACTAGAATAATTAATATGTATGTATATATGTCATACTAGAATAATATGTATGTATGTCACACTAGAGTAATATGTATGTTTATCACACTAGAATAATATGTATGTATGTATGTCACACTAGAGTAATATGTATATGTATGAATGTACAGCCGTGGTCAAAAATAATCATCCATATAGGAGTAACTCACGTAAGATTTTCACAGCTTCCCTCTGTTCCTTAGCTGATAAACATTCCAATAAATAGGTATAGTGCCATCGTTTAATTTAATACAAACAGCTACACACTACTTAAAACAATAAAATAGTATGTGAACATGAAAACATTACACAGTAAATTGTTAAAGTTACCTATATGTGGATGATTATTATTGACCACGACTGTATGTATGTATGTCACACTAGAGTAATAAGTATGTATGTCACACTAGAGTAATATGTATGTATGTATGAATGTCACACTAGAGTAGTATGTATGTATGTATGTAAGGTAAGTGGAGGGAGAGGGAGACAGATTACAGTTATATATATTTGTCTTGTTTAATAAACCAGTTTAAGTTTAATTTCTTTGCATAATTTTCCGTATGGACATTATCTGAGCCTTGTTAATTGATTTAACAAAACCTTTATAATTAGATAACAAGATACAATGCTTTACAAATCAGGGAAATGTCAATAACTGTGGAAAGAAACATACTATACAAGTACGTACGGGAGTTCAATGGGCAAGTATCTATACAATAGAGCGCTCGCCTGTTGTGACACGCCTCTCTTATCTAATAACACAGGGTTAAGCGCTCTATGTTTTTAGCTCTGTGATTGTGAGCTTATAATTACAAAACGCTGACATGGTTTTAAAAAAAATCCTGCAAAACAATACAATTATTTTGATAACTGAACTCAATATAAAAATTGCTTTTCACATGACTAGTATATATTGTACATTATAGTAAACTTCCATATACCCGTACCTTTAGTCCTTCGGATGCCAATATTGGAACTTAATTCACGCCTAGAAAAATATTTAATGATTATTTTAATATGGTTTACATTATGAAACAAAACTGTTGAACACATTAGTGTATGCCATGGTTCATATCCACATTCATCACTTCAATTTGTAATTGAAAACAAAATGTACACTTTTTTAGAATGCATAAATAAAGTCCATACATGAAGACACAATTGAACAACATTTAACTAAATATGTTTTTCTGTAAGTATAGTATCACTCTTTAAAACAAATTTTATAAATTATGAACTAATTGTTCTCTAATTAGTGCCGGTTTAGTATATCTTAACTACCATTATCGCTTTCAAGTTTAACAAATTAATTCAAAACAATATAAGAATAACATATGTGATAATATTATGTCAAAGAATTTATATTGAATGTTAAATGTGTAGCCTATCTGTACTTTTCCCAGTAGGCTACTTATAAATTCCTTATATATTTCCAGGATGAAATAGAGATACTGATATGCTAGCCTTCATAAGTAGCCTAACTAGCCTACATTTTGTTGGTTTCACTACATGTTGCATTGCTCTTAACATTCCGAAGAGCTGCTATTAGTCTGTTATCTGTATCAAAGCTGTCTGCTGTTAGATTTGTATTCTTTAGATAATAAACCATGTGCATAAGTCCACTAAGAGTTTCATTTTTTAAACTTGACCTTTGGCTAGTTTTAGTTAGGTTCAACTTACTAAAGAAGCGCTACAGGTGCATTAGAGAATGGTAATGATAAAAGTGTTGACATCACCACTTTTAAATTTGGGAAGCATGGGTTATTTGCAGCATTTGTTTGGTTACAAACAATATTCCAGTACTCAGTACAGGTGAGCTGGCCGGAAAGTTCCTCCAGCAGATGGTGTTTTCTCCACTCTTCATCTGTGAGGTTTTTGTCAGCAAATTTTGAGAGTTGAGGAATATCATCAAAGAGCTTAGACAGAGAAGGTGGTTGAAGGATTGCAGCATTTCGGGGATCAAGGCACTGTAGAGATTTATGTATGGGATCATCAACATAAAATCTACTTTGTATCTGTTTCACAGACTCAATGAGGAATTGTCTACAGGTATGGTAAAATCTGGTCAGTTCTTCATCACTAGCACAACCACTAGCTTTAATTTCACTTACAGTTTCCTTAGCTGATATACCTAAATGTCTTCTCATCAGGAACCATACTCGCAGAGAACAAAGGATGATTTGGATGTAGTGCAGAGAGCTCACATCTTTTAACATAAGGCACACTCATGAAATCTGAACAAATGCTTCTGACAAGCATATTAACTTCTTGCTTGAGACAAAAAAAGTTAGGGGTTTCTGATTGAAACTGTGTATTGAAGCTATTGAACCTAGACAGATTATATATGAGTGAAACACCCCAAGAAATGCTTGATTACCCTAGATTTTACATATTTTAGCCTTACCCTAAATGTTACCCTAAGGAGGGTCAAAATACCCTAAAATGGGGTATTTTACCCTAAAGTGGAAGCACTGTCATGTTCCCACATTCCAGTGTATTTCTGGAAGTAAGGCCGGCGTTTACGTTTTGCTGGAGGAGTAGACATGATTATTCACGACAATGGCTATTAAGAAATGCAAACTCCACACGGCTTGGTTGGGGACTGAGATGAAATCTGCAAATCGCGGGATGCACTTTCATCCGTAGCAAGGATGATAGTCTATTATCCTTGATCCGTAGCACTACTCTAGACGTCATTGACGGATGTCGGATCCGTACACACGGGCTAATGTGAACCGGGCATCAGGGGCCGGATTACTCAAAGCGTGCAAAGGCGCCTTTTGTCCCGAAAGCGCCTTTCGATTGCGCATTTTCCCAAACGACGCATACACAAAACTTTCCCTGGGTGCGGCCATATTGGAAATAATTGGTATTAGCGCCTTTGAGCAACGGCTGGGTCGGAGCAGCCGTAGCGATGGAAAGGCGCCTTTTGATGAATAAAAACAACAATATGTCGGCGGTGAATGATAGGCTTAGATAGCTCTTCACTCCTAATTAGATGTAATACTGCCTCAATACTTTTTTAAGAGAGTAATGGTTGCCATAGAATATAAATAATGAGTAGCAAGTTATGATAGAATAAAGAAAATTAATTATATGTGGACTCGTGGAGGTATATATGGTACATACATGATAACCAATTCTTATAGCTTCCCACTCGTTGCAGTTCACGTCATGTAACTAATTTAATTTTATGCCTATTTGAACAATGTGTATATTGATATAATACCGGACATATATGTATATTTGTTTGATCCTGCCCTTTTACAATAAATCTTTGCCGCCCCTGTATATTATGTCTTATGTAATAACCAACTCTTGTAAGGATTTGCGCTCGTGATTGTGGCTTCGTAAGAATATTATGTACATTATAGCCAAAATAAGGTAATAATGGCCATATCAGTGAACCATTAAAAATAATTATGTAGTGTAAAATATCAAAACAATTTTATTCTTGCGGAGTTAATTAGTCACTGTCGCAGACCTAACCAACAAACAATAATGCCAGCTGAAGTAGGTTAGGTCTATATATTGGTAATGACGATTTTGATCTTGTAGCACTAAATAGTTTACTCATATGTATATTGGTTACATAATTATATCATATGGGGCAAATTAATGCAGCCATTAATACCCTATTATGGCTATATACGATTTATTAAAAAAAAAAAAAAAAAAACATTAATTTGGCCATCTCCGTGTAGCCTAATATATAAATTTTATTTTCGATAACTACTTTATTTTGTATGAAAACCTTAGATACTTAATTAATAATATAACTAAAATCAATGTTAATCATCAAATTTATTAAGATGCTGAAATCATGGTAAATTTTCCTAGTCAATTATAGGCCTATATACTGTCTATATTTTCGTTGTTATGGTAATTTTTTTCCTAGTCAATTATATATACTGTCTATATTTTCGTTGTTATGTCATTTATCCCATCATTTAATGTTTGTTTATTATTAATGTCTGTTATCCGCTCAGACCGCTCTTCGAAATACTAGATTGTGATTGGTTTACATTTCCTAAGCACACTTCGATAGGTCTGCTGTGATTGGCTGGATTATCAAATTGCGCATTTTGAGGATTGGCGCAAAATCGCCGAAAGGCACACCAAAGGCGCAATTGAAATTTTTTGAGTATCGGAGTCGCGCCTTTTTGAAAGGCGCCTTCGTCCCGCCGAACCAAAAGGCGCCTTCACTCGAATGGCGCCTTCAGTGAAGGCGCGTTTTGAGTATCCGGCCCCAGACACGAACTGGACGAAAATCGGACGGACGTTTATTCAGTGAGGCGAGTAGATGGAATTTCCCTAAACTTTGAATTTTCTCCCTGTCAGCAGAATCTCCCGAATTTTTCTAGATTTTGGTGTATTTGAATTTTCTTCCCTGTTTCCCTGTATCGACCTATATTTCCCAAAAACAGAGAAATTTCCCTGCATCTGGCAGCACTGCCAGCCTGCCAGAGTTGCCAGTTCTGCTTGACGATATTTCCCCAGCTTCAACATCAGAATTTCCCTTTTTACCTCAAAAATTCCCTGTTTACTCTTGAAGATAGTCGCACATTTGCCATCTTTTTTATATTTCGTCTGGTAGAAATTTCCCCATTTACTCCTGAACAATCTGTATATAATTTCCCCATTGGTACTTCTAATTTTCATATCTAGGGAAAATTCTCCATACTTGGCAACACTGCCTGCTGCCTGCTGGCGACTTCGGCGCCCTTGTGCACTACAGTACTTGAAAAAATAGATTTATTTTTCGTCAGCTGTCTCTTTCAAAAAAAGTTTAGTCACTTTGTGAAATTATATATAGATAACAACTGTAAAGTAACGTACTATATCTGTAGGCTAATAGTAACGGAAATAAATCAAATAATAACTACTTTGATATTGACTACACGTTAATGAAAACATGGATCAAACATGCATAACTCTTATTAGATTCTAAACATTTTCGCAAATTTCCCAAATCGAGAGCTAAAATAGTTTTCCCATTTGCTCATCCACGTCCCTAAATATGAGAAAAAAAAAAAACCATGATTATCAATATCAACACTGGCTCAAAAGCCGGACATCTGTGGTCGCCCTATCAGCAGCAATTAGTGTGACCCTGAGTGTAGAAAATTAATTAAATATAACTTTTTGTAGCCTATGTGTTTCCCACATATAGGCATCCGGAACATATAGATTAGATAAAACATGAAAATGGTATGATAAATCTGAAAATACGCCAGCAGGAAAATTATTTTTATATATATACTGTATCCTTTGCATAATCATTACTGCTGAAACGTGACCATTGTTCAAACTTCAAAGGTGGCCAAAAAGTTAAAAAAAAAAACACTGCACTTAGAACACAACCACACACACACAGGCTAGATCTCGATCAGCAGGTTATTATTTTAAAATTTAGTGTTATATGTTGTTAATTGCTCTTCGTATATTTGAGGGAAGATAAGATTTGAGGGCAGCATTAACTTTAGAGGCTGCCAATTTCTTTAAACAGTGAAAAGAAAAAGACACTATCAGAAAACGTGGTATAATAATTATGTGACAGTATATATATTATAGACATTCATATTGTATCACAAGGAAGGAGACTTCTCTAATATCTCTTCTATTTCCTTAGGGCTGTTATATAGCTTCTATATGTCTAACCTTTTCACTTTCTTTACCAGTATCCACTATAATCTCTCTCTATGCTTAAATGTGCAGATTCAATTGTCAGTGTGGACCGATGTGCGAGATTCTCTGCTGATGTCAGCACACAGTCAGCTATAGAGCTACAGAGTGAAACCCCAGTTCGACGTCCTTCTTGACTCCTTGCTCCATACACTGACTGACCTTACATAAGACTAAAATATTTAAACTATTGTGCTAGCATCTTTGAAAACATATAAATCACAACATGAATCCTTTAACTTCTCACGACCTGAAACTTTGGATGAAATAAATTAGTGATAAACCTCAAGGAAATTCTATGTAGATATTATACATAATAGTCACCATACTTATGGTAGACATAGTGCTCTATAATTATGATGTTACAGCAATGCGTCTAAGACTTGGTTATAAATACTACTGGGAGGTGAGTGGCTCCCCTGCTGTTCATCATTCATGTACGTACATTGTGTCATCAACCAAGGGGTCACTCACTCAAGCACTATGTTCTACATTGTCCTAATATTAACAAATTCAGGCCACAACAACAACTAAATTTAATGGACATGATTTGTCACTTTTTCGATGGTAATAATCTGAATAAAATAATCCAGGAATTTCCAAAATTTGCTCCCAGATGGTAAATATAACTCCAATAGAGTACAGTACAGTACTTCATACTGTACAGTACTGTACTACAAATGTAATGTTAGAATTAAGTATTTGTGATTCAAATTGTGATATAATTGAATATCAACTGTGATACAATAGTACACATTGTAAATACTGTATTTTAGTTGTAATAATATATATTGTATATGCTTGTACATATATACAAAATAGTAGTCTAATTTTGTATATATATTGATGTAGATGTCATTTTCATAAGTATTTCATACTCTTAAGTATAAATAACTCAACATATTGTATATTTAAAAGATACATATATAATAGAGTATATATATAAACTATATATATATAAATGTATAGATAAATATTTTCTTGTAATCTTTCATATTGATCTCAATCATAATAATGTAAATGTCATGTTGTTTTAAAGTAGCCTTTTATATAGTACAGTATATTTTTCTTGTATTTGTGATCTAGCCTATTTTTTTTTCTATGTATTTAATTTATCATCATTTGTTATATCATCACTTGTAACTGTTTTTTATATTTATATTCATTATCATTTATAATTGTTTCACACAATGTTTTTATTTTTGTTTAGGGGGTGGTCGGCATGATCCGTCCACCTCCTTTGTTGTATTTTTGTCAACAATAAAACTTAATCAATCAATCAAGGAAATTTATTACGTACACCAATATTTCGATAATTTACCTGATGGTGTTGAGTGCTGTGGAGGAGCAAAGGCGTGCAATCAACCGTTGACACAGTAATCGCAGCTAGACTACATTAATTAAGTAGAAACATTATCTTTTCAGTCCCTTCCTGCCTCGCCACAGCTTTATTGCGTTGTAGCACTGCACATGCGCATCAACACTAGCTAGATTAATTAATTTCCTGTAATACATTTTTCTCGACTACCGGTATACTGTAGGCTATAGCCCGGACCTTAGCGACGTTAAGGGACCTTAGCGGGTGAGAGAGCTATTCACTAACGAGTTAATTAAGGGAGTCTTAACCTAAACTATCGTACGGTATTACCTAAGGGAGCGAGGAGGCACCCTTACGCGAAATAAGGGAGTGAAATGTCCGACAAACGAAGAAAAACGGAGCTGCCAGGAGTACTTTACAGACATGTCACCATGGAACTCGTTCTTGCTGTTGATCAGGAACTTGCATGTCTAATCAACTGTTTTCTTTCCCTCATTAATTCTCTTTTAGTCCAGCAATGCCTTTTTTTCATACATTACACAGTATATATTCCATTTACTACAGAGAAATCCTTTTTTAGAGAAAGAGCCTCTGTTGTAGCTGTTTATTTGGGGAAAACATTTGGAATATACTGTACGAGTTTTGAATAGGGTGAATAGGACTGTGGGTTTTAAAGTAATCTGTGAAAACTTTGCAAAATATCAAAAGTAGCCTAACTTTATGTTACTAATAAGCAATGAAGTTTATGGGGACTTCACTTGGACACACTACTGACGACTGTGGGGTAAAGTAGCAAAGTTAACTTGCATCAGTTGAATATATATGGTAATTTAATGTGTAAGTATGAAATATCAACAATTCCTTCATGGTGGTAGAGTATACAGTGTGACATAATATATGTTACGATATATAGCATTAATGATCATCAACATTAACCATATGCTTCCTAGAAACATAGGTATTATTGTATTTAGTCCACAATTCTTGACGAATTCCTTTTAGCTCATGTGATGGGTGTTAATTAAGGCCTGCAGTTAGATTATATCAAGAAGTTCCAAATTCTCCATTCTCAAATCTCTGCCTAAGGTGAAAGTTATTCCAGATAAATACATCATGAGTGCTGCCAGGGTAATTTGCACACACATTAGTTATGTAGGCTACTAGTACTCCGATCACTGTTGGCAACAACTTGGATGTTGATAGAGTGATACTGTTTCCTGTTCACATATAAATGTTCACTTTCCCTAGGTGGTTTAATTGGAACATGTGTGCAATCAATTGTTCCAATTACATTAGGAAAACCTCTTAGTCTATGAAATATATGCTTATTGTCTGTTGTGGCAGCTATTCCTCTAGGCATTTTTATTTCCAGTCTTGCTTTTCTGTAGAGAGCTTCTGTCACTTTATTTATTACTCTAGACACACTAGAGTCTAGACCAACAACACTCTGAAAGCCATCACTTGCATAAATTCTAAAGGCAATTAAAACCAATATATATGTGGGGATAGCATGAGATCGCCTTGGTAACTCTTCCAATTTCTGAAGCTCATCACATAATCTCAATATTTCCACTCGAGGAAAACGATAATACCATATTTGGTGATTATCATCAACATGGAGTTGCAATGCAAGTTCTTGATCAACAGCAAGAACGAGTTCCACGGTGACATGTCTGTAAAGTACGCCTGGCAGCTCCGTTTTTCGGACATTTCACTCCCTTATCTCGCGTAAGGGTGCCTCCTCGCTCCCTTAGGTAATACCGTACGATAGTTTAGGTTAAGACTCCCTTAACTCGTTCGTGAATAGCTCTCTCACCCGCTAAGGTCTCGTAACTGCGTTAGTGAATCCGGGCCCATGGGCAGGAGTCGAGCCAGCTAGTAGGACTATAATAGGCCTACAGTTCGTAAAAATGCGTCCCGGGCCTCTGGTTAGGTTAGGTTAGGGTTCGATTAGGTTAAATGAGATTGCCGTACCGCAGTTAAATGAGCAGGGAAAGGCAATGAGAATATTTTAGAGATATCCTATTGTTAGTTTTACCGCTACAGCCCAAGCGTCACTATGAATTAAGCTTTTTTGGTGCGCACCCTCAAGAGCAGTGCTCAGTAAGGGACAAGGATGATAGACTATAGTCTATCATCCTTGGTAAGGGATGAGCCAGCCATTCCAGAATTTCCAGTATGTACAGTTCGTAATAATGCGCCCCAGAGTGCCTAGACAGAGACGGATGCTTGCTGGCCTTGATACAATTGCAACAACAAGTACTAACAACTTCAGAAATGAATAGGTCCTAAGATTAATCAACTCATGAATTCAAATCGTACATAGTTCACTCCTCGTGCTGGTATTTGCTGCCGGGAAATTTTTCTTTATGTTGTAGTGAATCAAGCAAGCATTCTCAGACTGCGCTTCTCTATTCTCACTTGACCCACCCGCTTTCCCGCTCTCGCCTTGAAACCTTCCCAGACAGTTCACTCCTGGCTTCAGACACGCGAGCATCTCTCCACTCCCCTCACTACTCTGAGCCAAACCAACTCACACACCACCTTGCTTGATTCACCACAACCTGTTACCCAAGTGTTACTTACCAATAAACTACCTTGTACTGCACAGTGAGTCTTCAATCATCCTGGGTGATAACGTCCCATTAACGTTATAACTGGTGACCTCTCCACGTGTGCATCGACTACGTAAGGTAACCTTATACATGCGCCCTGAACCAAGCCTTACGACGATGTCATACTCCTGTGTCCCTTCTACACGAAGAAGAGATTTTACACCCCACCTTCCAAGCCACGTGGTATCCCGAGACTACTCCCCAGGCTACAATACAACGCTTCTACGCTACTCTACACCCCATACTACACCGTCACCATTCCCCTATATTACGCATACGTTGCCCTCCTTTCCTTGCGTGTTGTGTATAGTATAAATCAGTGTTAAATCCCCATTGCTCTTACCCCTCCACATTTGAATTAACGTAACATAATTCTTGTGTTTCCCACCTATATTGCCCTAACCCCTCACCACATGCTCACACTCCACTCGAGGGTCACGCTTGAGGAACCACGTGTTGCACCCTTCGCCAGCGACCGACGTTCTACACAAAGGGATTAAGTACTCGACATCAACATTTATTTTCCAATCTTTCTCTCAGTTAACCCTCCCCAGTGATTCTTCTCCCCAATTTTTTTTTCCATATCTATAGTATTATTGTACAGGCACATTGCCGCATAGCCCCAATTTATATGTATTGTCTATTTATATGTATTGTGTGATAGAAAAACAATCCATTCTTCACCTACCCACGCTACCCCTGTCACACCCGTACAAAACACTCCACCTCCACGCTCTCTAAAATATCATTCCTTGTCTCATTCCATTCCCGCCATTCTACCGTAGTTAATATATTTCACCCACGCTCGCAACCCTCACTCTACCCCCTAGGGATTTCTCTGGCCGCACCTACACCCCAACTTACCCACGCATCACTCATCCCTAACCTCCTTCCTCCACCTCAGCCTAACCTACCTCAGCATTACTACAGTTTTCTATCACGGCCCACTCTGACTCAGTCTCCCCAGATTTCCTACCATTTTCTTCACTCCCCCGAGTTCCTACCATTTTCTTTGATTCCTTCTTTCCGGTGGGACTAATATATTTTACCCCCATACCCCATCGTGCTCCCGCTTGGCATCCATCCACTCCACACCGCATTGCGTAACTTACATCTCACCAACAATATGGCGCAAACACCTGAATTAGCCAACACAACGAATAACACTCAATACATACCCACGTTATCCATTCCATTCACCCCTCCATTCTCTTCTGATACACTCGCGTGGTTGCAACACACAGAGGAAATCTGGAGAGGAGATAATAGTTCCGATGAGGCGAAATATCGGGCAATCATCAGGGCCCTCCCAACAGATATATTCGCCTTAATCTCTCCTTCGCTTCCTACACTAACGTCTGGGTCACAGTATGAGGGTCTGAAATTAAGCCGCTATCACGACGGCGTGTGGAAATACCGTCCTACAGAACTTCAAGGCACTGGAAAATGTTCAGTTGGACGGGAGGAGCCCATCTGCACTCCTCAGACATATGCAACGGCTCAACCAAGCGGCAGGTAATCCCTTCCCAGACCTCATGCTGAAAACAAGACACACTAATCTGATGCCCCCCCAGTTACGGCTGCACCTCATCGCTCAGCCAAACCTCACACTCCAGGAGTATGGAGAGCGGGCTGACTCTCTCATGGACGCCCACATTGAGCAACACGGCGCATGGAGTGGCAACACATTCCCATTAAACACCACAAAAACGGCAGTAAATACCACCTCTACACCACCTCAGCATTCCTCCATGCAACCACAACCTACAGAACCATGCGGCAGTACGGCAGAGTTAGTACAATTAACGAGGGAGATACATAAAAACCTAGACACTTTACAACAACAACAATTGACACCCACGTGAACAATCACGACCACTAGCTCTACCACCACCGCCTCAACATCAACCACCGCCCCAAGTTAGACAACCATGGCGACAGCAACAGATGCAGATATGCGTGTACCATCAACACTACGGGAGGCAAGCAAGGAACTGCCGAGCACCATGTCAGTGGCCTAGTCACACACCTAACTCTGACCACTTCGACAACCAGGGAAACTACTAAGGCGGTGGCGTGAGAGTAGACACGTCACTGCCGCCGACACCAACGATCCCACAACTACCACTCCACCACCACGTATCACTTCCGCTACCACCGCATTATCTCCACGAGTATCGAGCGACGCCACCACATCACAGGGTACTACCACCCAGAATCCAGCCACATCTCTCCACCGACACACTCCTGCACGGACGACCACACCCAGAGACACCACACATTCGCCTAGGGACACACAGGCATACCCCCCCAGGTCATACACCACTGAACCTCACAGCCGCACTCTCCTGTGGGTGGAGGACCTAGCAACGACGGAGCTGTTCCTGGTGGACTCAGGATTGGAAGTCAGTGTACCTCCTCCCACCTATCGGGAGAAACAGCGACCCTCCAGTATGGCGTACGATCTCCTGGCAGCTAATAAATCACCCATCGCTACATATGGCACAAGAAGTAAAGGCGTCTCCCTCATCACCGAGGAATGGTTTGTGGTGGCAGATGTACAGTACCCAATCCTAGGGCTGGACTTCTTGGCAGCACATGATTTGCTGATTGATACGAAAGGCAGGATGCTGTTACACAAAAACAACGGGCCGGCACATACAAACCAAATCATGCTGCCAGTCACAACCCACCATCACCCACATCACCAAGACAAGCGAGTATTACCACCTGCTCCAGGAGTTCCCTCAATTACTGTCGGCCACCAACGATTGTCAGCCCAAAGATCCGGGAGTACGCCACAACATCGTCACGACCGGTCCACCATATTTCGCCAGACCCAGAAGGATGCCACCGGAGAGACTGGAAGCAGCAAAGAAAGAATTCCAAGTCATGCTGCAACAAGGGATAGCTCGTCCATCAGACAGTGCATGGGCATCTCCACTCCATATGGTGCCCAAAGCACAGGAAGGCGAATGGAGGGCATGCGGTGACTACAGTGCACTCAATGCCGTAACGACACCAGACCGTTACCCTATACCCCATGTCCTGGATTTCCACTCCAAGCTCCAGGGGTGTACGGTTTTTTCGAAGATCGACCTAGTCCGCGCCTTCCACCAGATTCCCGTAGCAGAGGAAGATATTAAAAAGACTGCCATTACCACACCCTTCGGCTTATTCGAATTCCCTGCCATGAACTTTGGCCTGAGAAATGCTGCCCAAACCTTCCAGCGGTTCATGGATAGGGTAGTCAGGGGCTTGGACTTCGTGGTGGTATACATCGATGACATCCTAGTGGCATTCAGTGACCACGACAATCATGCCCAACACCTTCGACAGCTCTTCACTAAATTACAGGAGTATGGACTGAAGATTCACCCATCAAAGTGTGTGCTGGGGGCTGATAAAGTAGACTTCCTAGGCCATAGGGTGAGGTCACAGGGAATCACGCCACTACCACAGAAGGTCGAGGCCATAAGGGGCTTTCACCCACCCAACACCGCCAGGAAGATGAGAGAGTTCCTAGGGATAGTGAACTACTATCATCGGTTTGTCCTTCACGCTGCAGAAGCACTATCTCCACTACATGACCTAATCAAAGGACTAAAGAAGAGTTCGCAGAAGAAGCTGAGTTGGAATGACAAGGCAATGGCGGCATTCACCAGCATCAAGAGCAGGCTCGCCAGCACCACCTTGCTAGCCTACCCCACGCCCCACGCACCTACCTCCGTTTACACTGATGCATCAGCGGACGCTATTGGGGCAGTATTGCAACAAGACGTCGAGGGGACGTTACGCCCAATAGCGTTCTTCAGCAAGCGTCTCGACCCACCACAGAAGAAATACAGTGCCTTTGACAGGGAGCTCGTGGCAATGTACGAGGCAGTACGTCACTTCGGCCACTTCCTTGAGGGACGGCAATTCCACATCAGAACGGATCATAAGCCACTCACGACTGCCATGAAGCAGCTGGGGACAAACTGGTCACCAAGAGTCACCCGTCACTTGGCATACATATCAGAATACACCACCGATATAAGGCACGTAAAGGGTGAGGATAACGCTGTGGCTGACGCATTATCCCGGGCTACACCTCAGACACAGACGGTCATGGCAGTCCACCTAGGCCATCTCTTCGACATCAGACAAATTGCTGCAGCCCAACAAACAGACGAGGAACTACATCAACTACTGCAAGGCAACACAGGTCTGAAGCTGGAGGAAGTGACAGCAGCCGAGCCCAACGTGAGAGTGTGGTGTGACGTCTCATGTGGCCCTCCTAGACCATACATTCCGGCCCCATTCAGGAGAACCACATTCCTCCACTTCCACAACCTCAACCACCCAGGGGTCGCTGGTTCCCAGAGGTTAATCACGCGTTGTGCAGTCTGGCCAAGCATGAGGAGGCAAATCAAGGAGTGGGTGTCAGAGTGTACGGCATGCCAACGCTCCAAGATTGGTAGACACACACGCCCGCCGATACATGACTTCCCAACACCCACTTCAAGGTTCCACACGGTACATGTAGACATCGTGGGGCCACTCCCTACATCACGGGGATACAGATATCTACTCACGTGCGTCGACCGTACGACAAGATGGTGCACGGCAGCCCCCATGACTGACATCACAGCAGAAGGAACGGCAAGACACTTTCTCCAGGACTGGGTGGCTAACTTCGGCCCTCCGGCGTGCATCGTCACGGACCAGGGGACTCAGTTCGAGTCAAGGGCGTGGCAAGAAATGCTTGAGTTCCTGGGGACATGCAGGAACAGGACCACTGCCTATCACCCCTGCAGCAACGGTATGGTCGAGAGGTTCCACCGCCGGCTGAAGGAGGCATTCAGGGCAGTACAGCCTGAACAGTGGGTGGATGCACTGCCTCTCATCCTGCTGACCATCAGGCCGACGGTCAAGGAGGACCTGAACCACTCACCTGCGGAATTGACGTTCGGGGAGGATTTGAGGTTGCCCAGCCAAGTGGTAGACCTAACGGCAGACACCTCCAACCTATATTTTCTCCCAGCTCTAAAGAGGATCATGGCAACACCAACACTTACACCAACAAGACAACAGTCACACCACCCTACCTATGAACACCCACTACTCCGCAGGGCAGAACAACTGTTCCTCAGGATGGACGTGCACAGGACCCCCCTGCAGCAGCCGTACACTGGACCACATAGGGTCATCAAGAGGGACGAGACGACAGTAACGCTGCAGATCGGGGAGAAACCATACAGGACTTCCTGGCAACTCGTGAAACCGGCGGTGATACAGTCTGACCAACATCAACAGCAGCAGCAGGACACACGTCCACCACCACCTCACCACGACGTCACGCAGCCAAGGCGCCCTCTGCTGCCAACCCCTACTATGCCTACTCCACCCACGCACACACAGCCTCACATCACAGCGTACCAACAATGGTATAACACACACAACATTCCACCACCAACCATCACCACCCATTCACCAACCACTCAGCCAACACCTGCTCCCCCACACACAGGCATACCCTCACCACCACCATTATCATCATACAACCGACCCAACGCACACAATACTACACCAACACCCACACCTTCACCCCCACCTCCACCCCAACCGGCACACACTGGTGCACCACACACTCGCACCTTTCCCCCTCCTTCACCATCACGACCCCCCCACACTACTACCCAGGACAACTCCCCACAACCAACACACGTACAACCACAACCATCAACCTCCACTCACACATCACAATCACAACCATCAACCTCCACTCACACACCATCAATCGTAGGGACACCTAAACCCCCCGACCGTTATGCAACCGTTATCCATCCTTCACCACCTACCCCTCCTACATTACCTGAACCTGCCTCACCTACACCCCCACCTGCACCCCCGCTTAATCCCATACCTGAACCTGCCTCACTCAACCCATCCCCCATGCCTGCCGACCCTCTACCAAATGACTCTATATGTGTAATCCCTCTTAATCTCCCTCAGGACCAGCCTCCTATTATTCATGTCGCACCTGCCACTCCCCCTCGTCCTGTCAGCCCCCACGGCCGGCCACGGACACCTACACGCCCAGTCACACCACCACCACCACAGATATTGCCACGGGAGAACGAGCCAGACATGGTACCTGTAGGGTTTACTACATGCGCAGGACGTACCATCAAGCGACCACATAAATATATATCCATGCTAGCCAACACAGACATGCACCTACTCGACAACCAGCCTCACACATCTTGCACCTATTAAGTCACACACTTGCCTTTCTCGACCATACGACAATCCACATCTCACACGTACTCTTTTGTGCAACACTACCCATCAAGCATGGCTCATGAATATGTTTCCAGGTTGTCCCCATTTTAATATATGTATATATGTGTATTTATTTTCTTTATATTGTCTTTAGTGAGGCCATTCCTCACATGTGTACCAATTGTAATTATTTTTATTACCCGCACTCCTCAAAATTCTTTTTTTTGGGGGGGAGGGGGGGTACTGTAGTGAATCAAGCAAGCATTCTCAGACTGCGCTTCTCTATTCTCACTTGACCCAGCCGCTTTCCCGCTCCCGCCTTGAAACCTTCCCAGACAGTTCACTCCTGGCTTCAGACACGCGAGCATCTCTCCACTCCCCTCGCTACTCTGAGCAAAACAAACTCACACACCACCTTGCTTGATTCACCACAACCTGTTACCCAAGTGTTACTTACCAATAAACTACCTTGTACTGCACAGTGAGTCTTCAATCATCCTGGGTGATAACGTCCCATTAACGTTATAATGTTGGACAACTTGGACGAGAGGTCGCAGTCTTCTTGTTGTCTCTTGCAACTGGTTTGTTTTGTTCTCCACTTCTTGTTGACTGCTGGACCGGAAAAATGGGATTGTTGACTTGGTTGTGTGTATGGGTCCGTCAAAGTATGAGACTCACCCAAGATGTTGCATGGCGGCGTCTTATAATTAATGCTTGCTTGACCAGGATTTACTTCCTGGACTGTTCTGTGGATCACAACCATCGCATGTTTTATTTTTCCATGGCTGATGAGCGATGATACCAAACATGTGTACTAGACGGCATTGGGGTTTCACGTAGCTAATCAAAAGTTGAGCCATGCCGAGACTTCGTTGTGGAACTCCAGCTTATTTGTCTCAAGCAAGAATAGGCGACATGGATGTCAAGGGAACAGTGTTTAAACATAGGTGCGATTTTTTCTGTTCTAATATATGTAGAAAGCAACCAACTGGCATGATAAAAAAAAAAAAAAAAAAAAAAAACT
Organism: Petrolisthes cinctipes; assembly: GCA_033782935.1. Lineage (NCBI taxonomy): Eukaryota > Metazoa > Arthropoda > Malacostraca > Decapoda > Porcellanidae > Petrolisthes > Petrolisthes cinctipes. Next base: position 62,297 of record JAWQEG010004358.1, read on the forward strand.
GACCAACCATGTCACCTCCATTGAGGTTTCCAAGTACGATACATGTAGCCTATGATCTTTATTTTGCAGTGCACACTTTATAACATGATCAGTAATAAATGTTGAAGCCAATACCATTTTCTCCTTCTCACCCACTTGGCTGTACAGTACGTGATTAACGGCCTGTATCATTAAGAACACAAGAGAAGATGCCACCAATAATGATCATGTCACGGTGTCCCCTGTACTGGGTTACGTGGGGTTATAGGAGGGTATAGTAGGTTACAGCCCCTCCCAAGGTAGGAATAAGAACCTTGGTATGTCTGGCAGGGTTTATTGTAACAGTTGTGCTCGATATGTACATTATAATACAACAATTCCAAGGTCTATTATACAAGTAAACATTACTGATTAAACAGACATGGGCCCTGGAGGCATGGATGAAACCTGACACAATATATGTTAAAGATGTGGTGAGGACTGAGGAGTCGGTACTGCATAAATGGATTTCCTATCCAACCACTTACTGTATTTAAATCCTGTAAATAAAATACTCAGAGTATGACGTACGCATCTTCATCCCACTCCGAGTTGACTGTGGACTGCCCAAAAAGTATCTTTACATGGGTTAGATAATTTTCAAGCTGAATTATCCTGTTGTCTCGCTAGATATGGCAGGTATGTGGATACTAAAATTGAAGAGGAAAAACAAAGACTGCTAGGCCAGGAAGACCCTGTAGCATGAGAGAGGAAATACAGTGAAGTAAGTAGGAAGAAAAAGAGGACAGTTAAAAATTAACAGGGAGTGGCTTGGGTCCGAAGAGGTGCTAAAACCCATGAAGTACTGTCCACACCACCGCAGGCAACAGTGTGTGGATAAAAGAAATGTAGCTACTGTATAAAGGAATAGTATTAGAGGATTGTGACAATGAAAGGAAATAGTATAAGTAATATTCTTTTTTAACCAATTAATGCCTTATGGGCTTAAATTAATTATTTTGTGAGGGTCAGTTTGTTTTGCACAGGATTTGTAAAGATACTTTTTTAAAACCTGTGTTACAACGGTGATCTGGGATTCACTCATTTCACACCAATGGAAGTTCAGAGTTGCAGAAGTGTAGCCTCATATTATCTCATCAGGGTGATAGAGATACTGTACTGGCAAATTAGAGGCAATTATTGATTTTACTTTAAGCACAAACAAACCACCCATGCTGGGAAATCTGTTTTCTGATGATCTAGAGAACTCTGTAGCCATACATTTGAAGTAACTATATCCCCTCCTTTACTGATTCCTCAACTGTGAAAAATGGGGTTGGAGTTGGTAACAAGTAAAGATCCATGGCATTACTATATACAGTATGGCAAAAGTGGCTACAATGACAAAGGTGGTTTATTTCTTGTGGCAAGTGAAATGGAATCAGCCTCTGCTGTTGATAATATTGTTTCATTTAAAAGTTGCTAATGGTACTAACAATAGAAGTGGTGGTTGTGCTGATGGTTAACTTATTACAAAAATTATTACTGGCAAAAACAGTAGACAAGTGGTGACAGGTATGAAGGTAGTCATAATAATATACAGTAGTAGTAATAATTGTATTCAACTTGTATGTTACTACAGTAATGATAACGGCAGTAGTGATAAATGTTATACGGATGTGACCTAACATATCTACCCCAGGTGAACTCCCACACCACCAGGCCCAGGTTTTAAGGTAGAAAAATGAAATAAGATTTGAAGGTAGTTTTTAAATGGTAGAAACAAAAAATGAAAAAGATAGGTGACGGGAAATAATATAAAAATAGGATGAATGGAAAGAGAAGTATATATGAAATCAAGGAAGGAAAGAAGGATAACCTAAATATGACCCTTCCACTCTTTCAGGACCAAGCCTCCCTAACCACTATATAGGAATAACTTGAAGTAAGAGGCCTGTTGTCTGAGAGGGAGGATCATATGAAGGAACCCGACCAATAATTCCATCCTGTATATAAGGCAGAGCACAAAAGATGATGTCGACGTCACTACCTTTTTTTCTTAGCTGTATAGGGTAACACAGGCACTCCCACACAACACAGACAAGAAAATATATGAATAAACCAGGATAGATGGGCTCACTCTCCCTCCAACAGGGTTATATAATTATACTTTTGGTTTAACTGGGTCTGGAAGTGAGAGGGTCACGACGAGAATTTGCCCACTGGATAACTTCACTCAGAACTCTCCAATTTGGCTTCTCCTTTAGTCATTGGTTCAGCTCAGTGTTGTGAGAGGTTACCAGCAAGCAGCAAAGGGGATATTGGTCCATAGTTTATATATTATTATTGTGGCAAAGGCCATAGACAAGTTTACAAAAAAGCTTTTTCCATTTAAACTTACAGTCACTTGGTTTATATTGGGCATTTACTTTGCACAACATCACTGACGGACAATCACCCATACATATTCACAGCTTGGAGGTGAGTTGGCAATGCACACAGTGGCATGAATTAAGGAAGGAGAAAAGCAACACACTGAAAGTTGATCCAGTATACCCGCTTTCACGACGAGATAAGAGAAGGCCAAGTTGAACACATACTGTATTTGGGATTAGCTACATGTAACAAGTCTCTAGGTTCAGAATTTCATGTACAGTATAATTTACTGCATATATATATTATTTATACTGTATTCATATATCTAAAAGTGTATAATTTCATGAGGTGGGGCTGAAGGTAAGGTTTAGGTTGACTGGAAAGAAAACACTAATGACAGTGCAACTGCTTGGGGTTACATGCTGCTGAAGAAGAGAGAGAAAATTATAGGAAGCCTTGAAAGAAGAATAACGTACGATGAGATAGTTACAGAATTGGAAGTGAATGACTTGTGACCGAAGGAGCATCAATACAACTTAGACAAGTCAGAAGAAGAGTTAAAGGAAGAGGAGGGAGAGTGTTCCATCACCTGGGTTTATAAAACACCAGAACCCTTAGTATTTCTCAGGGTTCTGCTCACAGTCACAATCGCAGCTTAATCGATATGTTCTCAGTCCAGGCGTCAAGGCGTATTATGGTCAACTCTAACGAACACAAGTTGACGAAACAATGAGACAAGTGACTCCCCCAACTGGACGAACAGGGGAGTCACAAGTACGAGTTGAGAGATGACGAGGAAGAGGGATGATGAAGATTAGGAATAGGAGGAAGAGAATGCTGAAAAAAGAGTGAGAAAGGTAGAGGAAAAAGTGTTGGGTAAAGTTTAATCAATTCAATTCCTTTTGGATTTTTGTGGTGAAATTTCACATTGAATTCAATCTGTCAAGCTTGGATCATAAATCATATATCAATTCCCGAATTAATGATTTTTTTGCCATACCATGTACAGTAGATGTAGCAATACTTTTATCACGGGCTGGCAAAGTGAAATGGTACATGAAAAGCAGAGTCAGGCTCAGGTATAATAGATGTACAGTACTGGTATTAGTTAAAAAATGCAAGTCAGGAGAATAAAAGTAGAAGAAGTAGAGATAAAGGAGCGAGGGAAAGAAGGAGATTAATAGTTTATCCGGACACATACTCCACTACTGTACTCTCTAACTCGTAACAAAACTGTCTGCAGACTTTATATGGCATATTCACTTTAAACTTGCATTCACCTCTTTCTCTCTCAATTACAATTATACTCACTGACTGCCAGTATGAGAATGGCTGCATACACACCAAATGAGAGCCATATTTAACCTTTGGATCCAGTCCATGAGGACACCTTTTCATTTGAATTCATGTTGCATTTTCTCAGTACAGTAGTTTATATTATCATATGTTCAATAGTAATCTTACTCCATCATCATGACAACCTGCATATGGTTCACAACTTTGAATTGTTACCCACAGAGTCCTATACATAATGCTAATATGATCTAGGTTGCATTCAGTCCATCCATCCCAAACTGCAAAAGACAATGCACTGCAAAACTTAGACAGTTTGCTGCAGTTTTAACAAACCTGATGCCTACTACTCACCTTTCACTAAATTTATATTTATGGAAATCACAGATGAGAACCACACTGATGTACCTATTAACAATGTTTAGATGATAAGATGCAAAGTGGTAGAAAATAATTGTTAAATACTTTAAGTAACAAAAACACGATTATGAATTTTAGTGATATATATAAGCTACTGAAATGAAATGCTATACATCCAATAAAAGCAGGCGATTCATAATGAACAATGAAGTTGCAGTGGCAAACATAATTATACATAATTATGAAGACATATGAAGTAGCCAACCCACCTGGGGATTAACTATATATTTGTGTGTTGATAAGAATATCCATATAAAATGAAATTAATAACTTAACCCCCAAAATGGTTGCCAGATATAGATAGAGAAAAGGTCAGGGATCATCAGTAAACTATGGTGAGAGTGTGACACCATATTCATCATGACCAAGATGAATTAGTATTTAAAGGGGTACTGTACTATGTTGTCAACAAAGTTCAAGTTACTGTAATTCCTCCAAACTCGCCCACAAAATGCATTGCCTAAATTGAGTTAGTCTGGGTCCTGGCACAGTCTGGAGGAACTAGCAGTCTCTGATTTGTTGACCTTTAACCCCTTAAAAAACATATAAGATGGTATTGAATAGGTACAGTCGACAGCATAAATTCGTGTCCATCCCATGTACTTTGTAATTGTAGTTTGACCAGCTAAAGTTACATTCTGAACCAGTTTCTATTCTAACAACATACTGTATATAATTTACCTTATGAGAAGTGTCTATTATTTCTGCATTTCAAAAGTTTTACAAGATCAATAGGCTCATACTTTCCCAGGTGGAAATGCAGTGAACTTATGCTGCCAACTGTACATTGCATTTACAGTAGTAATGAAGATTCTGTACGATTTCATCCTTATAATGATAGAAAAGAAGGAAGGAAGGAAGGAAGAAAATGCAGTACAAATGTAGGATGATCAGGTGACTGTGATGACCTGACTAGACCGACGTACACTATTCATATATAGATGACGTCAGGGGTGATACACGAGCCACTTAAAGTTCATGGTATCTCTTGTTTACACCTACTCACAGGGGAAAAAATGAAATGAGAAAGGCATTATTAATCTTGCACATGACTGAATGCATTCCCTCCAGACAACTGGAATGCACTCGAACTTCACACTGTAAACTGGAATGCAATTGAACTTCATACTGTAAACTGGAATGCACTAGAATTTCACTGTAAACTGGAATGCACTGGAATTTCACGCTGTAAACTGGAATGCACTGGAACTTCGTACTGTACTTGTAAACCATTACCATAAGTAAAATCCATGGTGGATTATAATACAGTATGTAAAACCAATTTGAGGTTGAGCTTTGGAAACAGCAAAATTTGGGCTGAACATGCAAGGAAGCTTTGTTTTTGTTTTTTTAGGATTAGAATAAAGGTTAGGAGCAAGACTTCAAAGAGGGGCACCTTTCATTAATAATTATTGTCATGTGTCACCATTCATTTGCAAGCAGTCAAAACATATTCCCTCTCTCATCAGATTCCGAGAAAATTAATTTTGCTGTCCAGTCCACTTTCAAACCCAGTCACTTCATTCAGTCTCTTTAGTCAATCAAGTTCCGAGAGTCAAAGTGAAAGGGGATTATTTCAACCCATATTGATCAATGTAAACCTCAGAGTTAATATACTATTGGTAAGTAGGGTTGTCAAGCATCAAACAGGTACAATACCATCAATCCAATGACTCAAAGTGTAAGGTTTATGGTATAATTCGTTTATAAGATAGTACAGTCTTTAGCAAAGGTATACTGTACCTTGAAACTTGTGTGAGGGACTGGGGTAGAGATACAATCTATAATTATACTGCATTTTTTTACCACTTCTTTATATTACCTAAACAATACAGTATAGTGAATCCTTTAGCCATGAACTGAAAAACCTCAGAATTGACATTGTACCGACTCATGTTGTTCACACGTCCTCACACAAATATCAATCATTGTGTACCAGTTTTATGCTTGGCCAACTGTACAATACACTTGCTGAAGAGTCATTGTACAACATGAGGAAGAGGGGGAAGAAGAGATTTAAGTAACTGTTGTGGAACTTCCAAGTTTGAATAGTACATTTTCAAGCACTATATTATGCCTTGGAAAAAATTAGGTACAGTCCAATTTTTTAATTTCTTTGTATGATTCAGTATTGGACTTAAAGTTCATAATATTATGTAGATATTCACTGTACTGTAGATTGAAAAAAAAAAAACTAATTTTCTCCCATAACTACATTTCACCATTCACATAACATATTTTGGAGTCTAAATTCCACACACTGTTACACAGTTCAGTGGTGTATATATATCAACCAATAACTTTATTTTCCTTTGTTTTATGTTGTAAGTCAAGGTACTTGTCAGAGAAACTTGTTGTTTCTTATGTTCCTCTAGCGGTAAATCCTTCTGCTTCTCATAGACCAAACTTCTTGAAAAGAAAGTCCTTCCCCTTGGACATTACATCAGTGACTGGGTTCTGAGCGGCCAGGTCTCCAAGCTTACCCATAAGGTTACCATCACCCATTGGGTTAGGTAGCCCTGAGAGTCCTGCACCCAGACCTCCTGGTAATGCCCCCGCCAATCCACCGGGCTTGGCTTCCTCTTTGGGTGGTTCCTCTTTAGCTGGTGTTTGGGCTTGTTGAGCAGGTTTACTGATAGGTTCCTCATCCATTGGATCATTGAGGTCAAAATCAGCCATCAGTTGGTCTAGATCAGCGGAAGAGATGGCCGGTGCAGAGTCAGCATCCTCGTCCATCATGTCCATCCCATTCAGTTTGCCCCGTCCTGTAGCAGTGACTGGGCCGGAGGTGGCAGCAGGTGTGGCCTTGACAGCACCACGGTCCCTTGACACGGACCTACCACCTCTCTCCCCCACGCTGCTGCTGTTGGTGTGGCCGGGGTCGCATTGGTCCAGGCCCTTCATATCCTGGGGAGAGACCACACACCAGTTAGCAACAACCTCACTCACTAACCAGTCCTCCCCCCCCCCTAGTCAACCTACAATATGTACAGTTCCTACTCTTTATCCTATCTGTGCACAACTACTTATTCTACTATACTGTACCTCCTCTTAGTTCCTTTGCCCTATCCCATTCAAAATATCCTATATTTCCTTCCCTCCCATGTGAGATCTGTGCTACATCACATACTCCTGACACTAGACCCACTATGTACACTACTAGAAGCTTTGGCACTCTAACATGCGCACACTTGGCCTCCTGGTGCTGGCTGGGGAGAAGGTGACATTATCAACTGGGGATCTAGATAACGTATTATGATCATTCTGGCTCTCCCATGTTATGTACAGAACTTCAGCTTCCTGCTGTTTACAAAATGTGTTTAACAAATGTAAAGTGAAGGAAAACTGAGCTAGACAAGCTGGGAGTTTAAACAAGGAACAAGTAAGGTACAGCAGTACAAGTATTTGGTAGGCATATGGAGGGAGCAAGTGAACTGGGGTGGAAGAAAGAGTGAGAGGAGATAAAGAGGGAAAGACAAAAAGAGATAAAGTGGGATAAAGGAGGAAACCCAACATGCTAATACTGACATGCAGTTTCAGTCTGGTTCTACATTTCACTTCTTACTTCCAAGTGCATAATAATTCCAGCTTCTATCTACTGTACTGTGCTAGAAAAATAACTAGACTCGCAAAAGACTACTTGCTCCCGTGTATTGTCTTCTATCTTCTCTACAGTATACAGTAATCATTATTATTATTATTATTATTGTTTTGCCTCTGGACAAAGGCATAATGCCTGTACTAAAGTACTTGTGGCTATAGGATATTGCTATAAACAAGCAAACTTAAATGTCAAGATAAATACAGAATCAGATTATTGACTATTTAATTACACATTACTATATTTACTGCATAAATATATAATGACTACAGCATAGTTAAAAAACAATAATAAAAAAGTAGGAACTAGTACCAGAGATATAAGGTGCTAAGGTGAGGTGAATGATCTGGTTAAATACATTATACAGTATTCTGTACAGAATTTCGAAAGTGTTTAAATCACTATACAGCACATAACTTCATCAGTTTGGTTTACTTATGGAGGAAGGTGTTGTAAATATGTTTTAACAATTTAACTAAATACTGCTACTTTATATCCCGAGTGGGAGATAAAAATTGACGGTATGAACCGAAGAGCATACCATCAAAGTAGAGAGGTGTCGGGTAATTTGACCAAGACAGTGTTCGGAATTACTGTACTAGAATCACTGTTAAGTACTAATTTACCCATTTGTGTAGCCTAAACATCAGTTGTATGTGCATTTTTTTGTGTGTGCGCTTTGGTGGGTCAGTCCTGGAGGGTCAGTGCTGCCAGAACTGTAATTATACTACCAGCACTCAAGCCATAACAATTATTGGGAGTGATTTAGCTGATTCAAACCTGAGTAACTGAGAATCAATCATGCATAGAAGGGTTCATAATGACACGCATGAATCACTAGTGCATGCCAGGGTTCGGTCACACTCTTACCTAAAATACTATACAGTACTTAATACAGAACACTAACTTTCTAGGTTTATTGTAACTTGAACATTTGGTGGATGATTTAAAGGCTTGAAGTGGTTAAGGTAACCTGATATCAAAACAATAATATTAACAGGATCAAGGAAGAGGTGAATGGAATTGCAGACAATATAATACAACTCATGAACTTTGGGTCATTTTTTAAGGTATTTCTTTGACAGACAGCTCAACCATTTTTTTTGTCTTCTTTTTTTAAAGCAAGCTCCCACTCAATAAATTTCTGTACGGTCTGTAAATATTCCACTTGGTCCACTGTTGCTATCTTCTTTCATCAGGAAAGCCATCGTAGCCAACATATATACATATAAGTATTGATTACAGGTGTACAGGTTAGTATCCTGGTCACACGGGAGTCTTGTGCTCTATTTCTTTCTGCCCAAGCACAATACATGTACAAAATTCATCATAGTGGGGTGTTAATCTTATATATGAATTAATAAGGATTCTCAATATTACCACCATCCAGTGTGGATGGGAGTATAGGTGATACCAAACTTTATCAACATTTGCTACTATATAAGTGTGTTATCTATAAACTTCAAACAAATCTGAAAACACAGAGCAAATGTGCCATTGGTATTGTTATTTTTTCATAAAATTTCGGACACAATAATGTTGTCATAATTACCAAAAAGAATTCATTTATATGCCAGATTCATGACTGTCTTGCTGATTAAAAAATGGCCCATTTTTCATATACAAATTAACCAGGCACATAAAGAAATGGCTTATAAATATGCTGTCAACCTGAAGCTGAAACTAATGTACATTTAGTAGATACAGCATCAGAAATGAGCACTTGGTACCTATTGTACTGTATATACACTACAATGACCTAAACTCTGATATGAAGACATAAACTAGCTAAAAACAACAGCATTGAACTCCTTGGTACATTTCAAAATAATGAATTTAATTAGTATAATAACATGGTTATCAAACATATAGAAAATATTGCCTCAATAGAATATTAATACTGTACTAATAATTCTCCTTACAAGGCCAACGCTAACTAATACTGTAACTCTATAAGGTATTGTATTTGGTTTTAGCTCATTCCAAGTTCTATCAACTCTAATATTATTGGCCACATTTGCTGTCTAAACAAGTAGCTATTATATAATGCAGGAGGATTCTGGCTGGAGTCTCCACTCAGCCACATATGTTACATATCTTTGATGTATAGTGAGGGATATAAAGCAAGAGAAAGGAGAGACAAATAATAGTACAATAGTAGGTACTCAACTAGAGTGGTCAGCCCAAATCCGTCGGGAGGATTTTTTGTAGCCAGTTACAGGCACAGGAGAGACAATCAATAATTGTCCTAAGCAAGTATGGTGTAAGGTTATGTACAGTAACAGAGGCATTTATGTCAGACTAAGAAACAACTGAAATAAGGTGGCAAATAATAAACTGCATAATCAGGTTATATATATATATATATATATATATATATATATATATATATATATATATATATATATATATATATATATATATATATATATATATATATATATATATATATATATATATATATATATATATATATATATATATATATATATATATATATATATATATATATATATATATATATATATATATATATATATATATATATATATATATATATATATATATATATATATATATATATATATATATATATATATATATATATATATATATATATATATATATATATAATTACTGTACAAGGAAAATGGATGTTTTTCCCACGGAATACCTTCTTGGGCCATGTTGCCTGTTATTCTGTTAATACTAAATTAAATACATAATGAATTCAGAATTATATTAATAGAACTTAAAATAAATCATAAATGAATATTCACTCTGGCTTCTTCAGGTCAAAGGAAAAAATCCTGTAATATTGAGATTAATTGACCTGAAGATGATTTTATTGCTGTTCTATGTGTCTGCCATTGTGAACTTGGTTGAAAAGTTCACCACAGTTGGGCAAAAAAATATAAACAGTTTATACAGTATAGTGACACTCTGTGAGATATATATCACAGACAGTTACAAATTATGTGTTTTGCAAAATTGTGACTTAATATATAAATTGATACTGTATACACTTTAGGTTGGGTTGTAAAGGTATTAATAAAAACAAGAACTGCAGTCAATAAAAAAAATGATGAGGTGAGGAAGAAGGAAGAAAGCAGTGTACTGAATATATTATTATATTATACTGTATATACGTTACTGTATATGAAATGTTGAGTTTATGAATTACAGTACAGTATAATTATTAAATATACTATAGTAATTAAGAATATATATTTATGAGATGTTTAGTTTGTGAGTTTTACAAGATACTGTAAGTGCATATGCTTGGCAAGATAAGTGAACAATTAACAATTAGTGTCATACATTCTTATTACAGTGTATTCATGAAGTTGTAGGAATAGCAAATTGAAGTTATCTCTATACAGTATATCAATAGTATATAACACTTCCTTATCAAACTAATACAAATCATGGGAATTTTCAGCTTTAGCCAAATGATGAAGACCATAACTTTGAATAGAATAAAATCCATTTGAAGAAAAAGATTATTATTATTCCCAATCTGAAAACAGTAAACATTATATGCTGGTATTTTATGTACAAAAGAATACTACTACAAAATTGTTAAAAGTGCCCATCACAGAACTGATTGCAGGTTGTGGTAATATGAAAGAAAGAACTAAATTCCCAAGAAGATGTGTGGCACAGCATCCAGAGACCAGGACCTGGATTCACCAAGCCTAATGTTTGGCTAACTTGCATCCTATGAACTAAAGTGTAATAAAGACATTTGTTTGTACAATGGGCTTATGTCAACTGAGGCTTTGTGAAACCAGAAACTGTGTTGTAAAGAACTTCTCATTGTTCATCTTCACTCTTAGTGTGGGTTAGATGAATAGTCTTAGTCTTATTTACAATTTTTTTATATTCAGATGAGATAATTGAAAAGATAAAGGCTCAAATAAAAGAACATACTGTAGTACGGTAGTACAAATAAGAGTGAAGGTTGGAGTTTTTGTGTGGTGGATATTAAGCATTCTTTACAACATCATGTCACACAGCACCACTTGACCTCTTATCTGAAAATGTTTCTCATGAATGCACAAGACTAGTGCTCTCACATGAATATATAACTGAATGGGAACTGGTTGAAATGCAAGCAATGAGGCCAAAAGACATGAGCTTAAAGGGGTCAGTAACTGCCAGCAACTTGGAGGCTACTGATTCATTCATAATGTGCTAAGAAACTCTTTTTCAATGAATGTGATCTGTTTTGTTATACAATTTGAGGAATCAGTAGTTTTTACTTAGCTGAGAGCATCTTAGCCCCTTGAAGTACAAAAACAGCACAAACACCATCTACTATAATATCAAGACTTTTAACATCATTGGTGACACGAGCAGCCAAAGCAACAAAACAAAACTAATCTAAGTACAAATTCATTGAAGACAGCAAATACTGCCTGCAATGCATACATCATGGAATGATGGCCAAGATCTTACACTGACCAAGTACAGTATGGTACTTTATATAGAAAAAATAACTAACCATAAATCAAATTTGAATAACCAAAGAAGAGGAATGCACATAACAAGCTGAAATAGTAAAGTAAATGTAAAGTCAGACATGAAGACAACACTGTGGCCATGCAGTCTCCAAACAAGACCGAGAGAAGAAGAGACAATTGATAAAATGGATAACAATAACGGGTCAATAGCCATGCAAACACTTACCTGGCCGCTAGTGACTGATCTACTAGCTACTGAACGGGTATCTAGCAGGAGAGAGGGGAGGTGGATGTTAGTCAAGTTATGCATAAACCACCGAGAAGAGAGTGAAAAAGAAAGAGAGAGGGAGAAGATATGAGACAGAACTAAACAGACACCCATCATTCCAACTCTCTGAGAGGAGAAAGCTATCAGTGTCAGCTTAGGAAGGATTGGAGGAAGCATGGTACTGGTGGTGGATGAAGGATGAAAGAATGATGGTTGACAGACAATAGTTGGAGGGAAGGAGGGAGAGAAAAAGAAGATAGTGCATGTAAAAACTTGTATGAATTTGAAACATAACTGAGTAGAGGGTTTTTTGGTTTTGTAAATGGACAGATGATTATTAGGATTAATTGAAGAAAGAAACAAAAAAATCTTTTAAAATCTATTAAAGTAAAGGTAATATAGGGAGGTTAAGGGCAATAAGGATGAACTGAGAAGAACATAAACAAAATAACTGGTAGATTACAGAAAGTTATTATGAAACCTAAGCCCTGAAGGGTGTGATAAAATGAAAGAATATATTTGCTACTGTTACATACTGTATAAAAATAAACAAAGGCAAGATAAAAGATATAGAGAGTGGTAGAAAGAATCAAAGAAGAACACTAAGCAAATTGCCACATGGCATACTGTACTGTATACAAAAAGAAAAATATACGAGATGAAATGATGATATGCTAATTATGAGTAAATGTTATCATGGAGAAGTGGTGGTGTAAAATGAAAATGCATATGAACTCTCATCACAATAAGCTGTCCTAATCTCTCCTACAGAATAGTGAATTTCTAATATTCAAATTGTTGTGACTTTTGAAAGTGTACCTTAACAAGATGCAATTAATATTTGCAGTTTACAATCAACCAGTAGGGTTGACTATTCTGTACTATATATGCATGTATGCATATACAGTACATGTACAGTAAACAGTATATATTATTTGTAATTATTTTAAAGTAAGTTATTTTATACTGGGAGAAGTAAGGATTAATGGTTAGGACTATTTCATGTCCTCACCTGTGAAATGAAAAATGCATGAGAGATGTCCAAAATCATACTTGATTTCATTAAAGATGTCTAGACACATTGTGTTTGAAGGAGCATAAGTCAGAGTAAGGGAGAAAGATGACTGATGATAGAGAGGTTCAAAGTTAACTAGTTGTGTACTGTACTGTACATATGAAGGATTGAGAGTACAGGGAAATTCTTCCAAAGGGAACTGGACAGAAAAGGAGTGAGACTTAGTAGTTTAGTAAATGTTGAATAATATCCTAAGGGAAGGAAGCATGCATTGAAAGAACTCAGAAGAGCAATGTCCAGAATAAAAGAGATAGGCTAGAATAGAAAGAGAGAATGAATGATGCAAATTTGAGGTGAAAAGAGAGACTGTAGTGAATCAGTAAGTTACAGGGGGAGAATTGATGTTATGAAAGGCCTTTGATTCCACCCTGTTCAGGAGTGTTGTGAAGGTTGAGTCACCCCACACTTGACAGATGTTCTCCATACAGGGTGAACAAGACCCTCATATAAAGACAGCAGCTGAGTGAGGGGTACAATATTCATGGATTTTCCCAAGTACATTCAACTTTTTGTGGTAGTTTTAGCAAGAAATATATATGATCACTCCAAGAGATATTGTGAGAGAAAGAAACACCAAGAACACTGACAGAAGTGGAATAATTTAGGTATGTATCAGTGAAAAGCTTACTCAATAGCATGAGTAATGAGGGAAAAATTCTGTTAATGAAAGAACAGCAAGGATAAGACTCTAGGGAAAGGATGACAAAATGATAGTGTCTGTACTGAAACTGAGAAAATTAAACATTTGGAGAGAGAAAAATAGAGATGGATGACCCACAGTAGTACAGTACTGTACAGTACAGTAGTTGGACTGAGAGGAGAAAGAGGCAAGGAAGGTGTAATCAGACAGACAGATATAGAGAATGGGAAAATTAATCGAGACAAGTCATAACGAAGCAACACGCAAAATTCTTGATCAAAAAGCAACACCAAGTCAATCTGAGAGAGACATGGAAACACTCGCTAAAGAACCCACACTTAGATCATCATTGTTACTGTAAGGAATTATAATATATCTCCAGCCTAAGCTCAGCCCAAGTCTATAAAACACTGACGAAGTGCAAGAAGATAATAACAATAAACAAACAGAATAAAAAATAAATCAGCAGAGTAGTGCAACACGAATATATATATATACAGTATATATATATATATATATATATATATATATATATATATATATATATATATATATATATATAATATATATATATATATGAAAGTGGCTAGATACATTGAGGACGTCAAAGCTTATGTTATATATATAAACACTGTTGGAGAGAATGTTTGTTGCTTGTTCATCTACTGTGTTTTCCTTGTTGGGAAAAGCTTAAAGGACTAATAGGAGACTACTGAGTCCTAAAATAACTGTGCTGCAAATCAGACCACCTTCAGTACAACGAGGTAGTCTGTATCTTGGCAAATTGTAAGCTACTGACTTTTCCAAACTGTATCACAAAATAGCCCACGCATACTGTATTTCTTTTTTCTTTTTTGGGCAAATTTTAATATGCTACTGACTTCTCCAAACTCTGTCACATTACAAACTACCACTACAGATCTGAAGTAATGGGTTTCTTGCCAAATTGTATCTATTGATTCCTTCAAACAATGCTACTCTTCAGCCCACCTTCCCAGAGGTAGTATGTTTCTTGCCACAGTTTGGAGAAGATATTAGCCATCAATCTGCCAACAACACCTTACCCTTGTTAGTTGGTTGGGTGCTCTTATAATTTATCAACACCTGTGACTAACAAACTACTGATACCAACAAAAATATATGTAGAATTTTTTTTTTTTTTATTAGCTTTCTGGTGTCCAGTAAATACCACATTTATGCTACAGTATGTTGGTGACAAAATCATAGGCTTTCGATAAAAATCTCATTTAACAAAAATTCTTTTGCTGATGTTGTGTATACTTTGGAAAAGAACACAGACAAAATACGTGGAACAGTGTTGAAAAAAAAAAAAAAAAAAAATTAGGTGGTATCCAAAACAATGTCTTAAGTACAGTACAGTACTGTACTGTATAGATCAATTATATGAATAACAATGAAAAAAATGGTCAAAGTTATAATATGGGGTAAACTGATAAGGGTAAATATTTGTTGGTTATAATAAAAAAAAAGTGTTCTGGGACTCCAAAGTATATAGTATGCTGAATAAATGACTCTGTTTGTCAATATCATATCTTATATTCCACCAATACCTTCTCATCATTCATATTGCCTCCAAAGTTTACGAACAATATCCTGTTTTCTAATATAACATTATGTTTTTAATTACTGTATTTAATACTCTTTATCAATTACTGTATGGCTAAAATTCAAGATTTCTGATGGTCAGCAAGAGTACTTTATACTATTAGTGTACAGTACTGTACTGTAAAAAGTTGAAAAGCAAGTATTTACAGGTTAATGAGTTAAAATCTTGGTAGGACATGAATGATGCTCAAGACAGGCACAAAACCATTAACTAGTTATGTTCCAACTGAGGAAGTGTCTGAGTAATGTACAATAATCTCCACTCCTGCATTAACTAACCACCTAATACAGTGTATCTTTCCTTCCTATTAAGTATAAAATCATGAGTTTTTACTTATGGATTTAAGGCAACATTAGGAGAGGAACAAAAGTAATGTTAACTCAAATATAGTTAAGTACAGTATCTGAAATTTTGGGATTAAAACTTATTAGGAGGCAATACTTTCAATACTATTTGGGAAATGCAAGAGTGGGAAGGTAATTTTATCTTTAAGATAAGCAGTCAGACTATATATGCTGTAATAAACAGTACAACAGCTTCGCATAAAAAGAGTATAGCTGCCCTCTCTCATTTTTTTGTCTCTATGGGGCATAGGGACCTGAGGCTGAGCCACTTAATCTATATCAAACTAACCTGGACACCTCAGAGTTTTGAACCAATGCACCCACAGACCAACCATTATCATTAATATCTTTAAACACTTATCGTATTAAATTGTATTAATATCTTCTAAGTTCTATAACTTAGACAAAATCGTATTCATACCCTGTGCTCAGAAGTATATTTTGTTGATTATGAAAACTGAGTTTTCTGTGTTCAACATTAGAAAATTAAGTAGATTTGCTAAATATTATTAAAACAATATTGGGCATCTGGTTGATGCAGTAGTAGTATTTACTTTTATTCATTTTGGGCGAAGTTTGATCTTTAATTGTCACAGCAAGTTAAACTGGGTATAACCAACATGACCTAAATTACCTAATTTGGGTGAATTAATTCCCATCAACAGTAGAGATACAGTACTTTCTATTTTATGCCAGTTATATTGCAAGTTTTTTTTAATGAACACAAGGTCCACAATCCCCCTCAAAATTTTAATATACAAGTTTTGTAGACAATAGCATGCCTAGTGTTCTACAAATTCTCTCATTTTGTCCAATCTTTTAACTAATTAATTTTCCATATACAGTACAGTTCTGTATATTTATCTTACATGTTATGCATGTCATACTAGAAGAACTCACTTTATACTATACTGTACAGATGGAAGTTCATTGTTGTTGTTTTTCTGGCAGAGGCTTTCTACATGTTTTAATTCCAAGAACCTGTATAAATAATGGAATTTTCTAACATGTCCCACTCTATGGCACAGTTACTCATTCTGTATAATTAAGCAAGTAATGTTGAAGTAATAAACTATCTATAACTATACATTACTTTAAAGCACCAGGACAATGTAGATTCAAATCTCCATGGAATTTCTCAGCCTGACTTTACAAACATAACAATTGTAATGCACCAAGTTATCACTTTGATGCCATTACTTAGTACAATATAAGCACATTGAAGCTTCTGACAAAGCCTTAGGACTGTAATGCTAAGCAAACCAAAAGAAATTAAAAACTAGCAACAAAACAACAAATGCTTGGCTTTGAGCAACAACAATGTCTTTCTAGTATCTTGGTACCCAGGCCATATGGCACTAATAGACCACCATTACTGTATATATCATCCACATTATCACAGCTAAATGGATGATATACTAATTAAATAAACACATCGGTCGGGCAATCGGAAAGTTGTAAGATTGTTGGAAGTACTGTATATCGTTCAGGCAATGGGTGGGCAAGCATTAGCATTCTGGAATGGCTTAAGATGAGGGTGAATTGTAGACTACAGATGCTTCCAAACAAATCAACAAGACAGACAACCTAAACTGATGTACTGGACTGTAGTCTGTTTTTTTATAATTTGAAGGCTACTGATCTGTTCCACAAAGCACATTCTACTGGGTGTGAGTTATGATTTCAATAAGGGTTATCACCACAATCCCTAGCTATGCTGGCAACTCCACTGGCTTATTCCCGTGCCAGATACTGCCACACTACTGACAATTATCAATATAATGGTGAATTAGTAGGTCACAAGGATGAGAGGACACAAGCCTACTGAGTAATAGTTTTGCTTAATCATATGATGACCTTTAGTGATTACCCTGTTGTCTGTTGTTTAGAACAATTTGAAAGAATCAATAGCCTTGAATTAGCCAACATCTTACCTCTTAAAGCTTGTTTCATAATGCTTGGCTTATACAGGCAACCCATGCTTATCATAAAATCTGTCCTCTCTGAACACTATACTGTACTGTACTGTATACAGTACAGCCACAATTCGGTATTCATTATTTTGTTTCTCATATGTAGGATCTGTAGAATGACAATAGTTTTGTGGTTCACTAACCTGATTAGACACATTAATGTGAAGGAAACACAAAAGTTTCACACCTTCATTCTTTTGCAATTGTACGGTATATACTGTAAATAAAAAACTCTGTATTTCATCAATTTTTCCTCTGTACCAATTCATATTAAATGTGTTGTAATTTGTTTCACATAGATATCCATATGCTACACTAGTACCCATAGTGGTTGTACACTACAGTATCATAATTTTTAAGGACCAAAAGGGGTGAGTACCAAGCAAGTGACGAAAAGTACACTTACATAATGTGTGGTTTGCTGCATTTGCCAGTGGTAAACCAAGCCCAGACATTTAACACAGTCTTGGTAAATGTTCAGATACATGAATATTTTTGGCATGTTAAGTATTGATCTATGTCTTAACTAAACAGTACATTTTAAAAATATTCTGAAACAAAGTACTGTACTGTACTGTAGTTATAATGATTCGGTAAACTGACAATGATACAATGTTTAGGGGACTATGGAACAGTGAAATTTTGAGGTAAGTACAAATATGTGTACACGCTAATCTCGCATGCAACGCACATGGCAAAATTCAAAAGCAATGTCTGGCAGGTCCAAGAAGTACAGTGACATGGAGCGAATAAAGGCAAGATGACAGGCCTTCGTCAAACAGATCTTTGCCATATTTTGAGGCTCGTAAGGCTCTCCGGTTGGAAAGACACACCCTAATCTAGCACTAAGCATTTTTTATGATAGAAAGCTATCTCAAGAGTTTTCAAGGCCCATCTCAGTTGCTGCAGCAACAGGCAAAATTTTATTTAGTAAAGAGTCCACACACCTCATAGTTGTACCACTGATCACTGTTATTGTTGTTGTTACTGATGTTCTTCAGGCTGCCTGGATGAACAGCTCCGAGTCCCTGAGGAAGGTCATGACTTGGACCTGGTTTTCTCCCCAGGGTCCTCATAGTTTGTACAGTATGTTGTGTTGTTGACATGTGTGATTGTGAGCAGTAAGGGTCCATGATATGTACTGTATGTTTGATAGTGTGAGGTGCTGTGTTGTATTTTGGATAGGCATCTGTAAAGGACCCATCCAGCCTCTTCTGATAACACAGAAGAGTTGGATGGTACCCACACTGGTTCTGCAATTTTCATTACAAAAAGTGTAAAGATAAGGCTAATTCCTTAGTAATGTTGTTAATTTCCTTATTTTTAATTACAGTATGTGTGTGTATGGTATAAGGTATTGTTTATGGTGAGGTGATGTGTGGAGTGTATAGTGGGTGTTGATCAGTCCAGTTAGTAAGAAGGGTGACTGGGTATTTGACTGGGGCTAATTTACAAGTCTGTCTGTGTTATAACAATACTTCAGAAAAAGGTGAGAATGCCACCTACAACCCTAACCAAACCAAACAAACCCATAACTAATCTGAACCAAGACATTCACACATATACTCAACCACAATATATTTTCTCCATCAAAAATATAATGTTCTTTATGCTACAGTAATATGAAAATATATAGTATGACTTTTCCTGACTATATTCGAAAATTATGCAAGAAAAGCCACTAATCTTTCTAAAGGATACTTCAAATAATAAAAATGTACTGTACTGTACTTTATATACTGTACTGGCTTATCAGTCTCTATACTTGTACAGTGTTGGGCAAATCATAATACAAAAATGGAGTCACAAACTGTCCGATGTGAAGCATAGGGCCATATGCAAGAATAATGGTAGTGGTGGTGATGGTGTGCTACTGGTATGGAGTCTATGGAGTCATCGTCCCAGTACCACACCATCGTCAACACTACTGACATTCTTGCATACGATGGCTAGTATGGCAGTGAACAAGCTGGAGGAGAGGGAAAGCATATAAAACCTTATAGTGCCAGTCAGCAAACACCACCTGGCACTAATTCACAATGCAAAGGAATGGTAAAGTGCAAGGAGACGACACAACTAGAAAGAAAGGGAGGTGAAACAAGAGATGTAGTGATGTAAAGGAGGGGGGGGGGAACAAAGTCAATACCCAGGTCAAAAAAGGAATGAACGACGGATAACCAAATTTCATGTATGACCTATTTCTGCTGTACAGTAGTTTGCTTAATGGATGGGAGGGAGTAATATGTGATGTCAAAATTATTATAATTATTATTATTATACATTGTGAGTGGAGGAAAGCAGTTACTGTATATCCAAAACTTGGTTTCACCCATTACACATCTGTAAGGCATAACATTACAGATCATAATCATAAGTAGGATAATACATGTATCTTTGTATTCATACATATTAAATTCTTCCCATAACTGAATGCAGTATCTATCATCCATTATGTAGCGAGTTAATGCAGGCTAGGAGGGATGCAACATATGGGTGCAACCATATCACTTACAAGATAGCAAGATTGAGTCAACACCTTAAAGTATTCTATATGGAATAAGGACTATGAAAAATATAAAAGGAAATGTAAAAAAACTAGTACAGTACAGTACACTACTGTATTAATTGCTAGGACAAAGGTATGCTGGAATTTTAAACTGGTTTTGATATGACGAATGCAGTATGAAAAAACTGGGAGAAATGACTGTCAAAAATGGGAAAAGAGGATAATCAAAGCCATACAAAGGGAGGAGGTATTGGAGAGCAACATTTCCAAATGCCACAACACAAATTACACCACTGAACACTGGGAGGAGCACACTCTGTAAAGCGGTAATAAATAACGTATAACTCTAATAAGCACATACGTCAAGGAAGCATTAAAATATACACATTTATGTAATATTTAAAACTGCACAATATATGAACGAAATAACAATATCATCTACTCCAAACAAGCGATGAGGACTTTCATTCCCATATCAACTTACTTTCAAAGGCCTATAGTACATGGTTTGCATTACTAAATGGGTAATGTTGTATTCCATAGAGTCATAGACGATGTATAGATGGCATTAAGAATTTCTATTCTTCATGCATGATAAGAGTGAAGAGTTGACAGACAAAATTTTATACAGTGTAATAATTTACTGTACTTATGTTGGAAAACAAATTGGTTTCAGCATGTTGTAATAGCTTATATAATTCACGTGAAATTAGAGTAAATTTATGCTGTCAACTGCATGTTGGAGGTACAGTGGTAAAATAAAGTTGTGCACATTGTGCTAGATGTAATGTTTGTAACAACTAAACTTTGTTTCAGAATAGTAACAGATACAATGTCCAATATAATAACCTAAATTTTTTTTCCCTCGGTTTACTTCTCCCTTGAGTATTTTGTGGAAGGTGGAGACCATGTTTTAATCTTCTTCAATGGCAGATCACTTCATTGTACTTAACAACTTTAGGTAACATTTCATCCAATAATAGTTCACTGGTTGTCCAACCTCCCCCCTTATGGTCCCACAAAGTTATGAACAGTGCTTCATTAGCCATGTGAATAACCAGATTAATGAAGAGTTAAAACTGATTCAATGAGTGTACTGATATTCAACCCTCCTTTATTAGTAATATAATGCATGGTAGTCTCCGAGTAATCATGTGGAAAGGCAGACAGATTTTGCTCAAATAATGATTAGAGGTCAGTTGTCAAAACGTGACTTTGTAAACTCCAGGCCAATCATCATCCCATCAGGTAACAGTAGCTAAGTTCTTGTTTGTCTTCCATTTTTTTTTTCCCTCATAAGTAATTGAGAACAGTATTATCTTTGTATTTTTGTGCATCTGTGCCTCTATCATTGTTAAGATAACAATGCACTGCAACTATTTTTTTTAGTAGGTATTACTGTACCTGTGATCTGAAATGAAATCCTATTTATAATTTTTTATTACAGTAGGCTACTCACTTTGTTAAACAAGTATTGCTTGTACTCTATGAATAGGCTCCAATTAAAGAATGTTTTCACTTGTATCAAGGTTAATCTGTAGTAAGCTGCAATATTGGGGAAGGTGGTGGTCTAGTGGGTAAAGCACTTTGAGAGCGCTGCACACTGGGTAATCTTGCCTTGGTTTGAAATTCTAAATGTGGCCAGGAAGTTCTTTACTCATGTCATGCTACTCCTCAGAATGGGATGGCTGCCCTACCACAATGATCTAGTTATGACAGCCCAGCCTCAGGCCCCTACACCCCTTAATGGAGGAATATGAGACATAGATATTATATTACTACAATACTATAATATGAATCACAGCTGTAACAGGATGGGAAGCTGATGAACTTTGATTTAGTTGACTGAAGGTATACTGGTAATGGATTCCTTTATTACAATCAAGACTGTGAGGGAATGTAATGATGAGAAAAATATATCCCTAACCATTTGAAATTAAAAGATCAAAACTAATCTGACCTGCGACTCTGGGTGTTGAACTCGCTTGGTGATCAAAGTTGACCTGTTTTCACTAAAGTGCTCAGGGCTTGTCTTCAGTTTATTCTGGACCCCAAGTTTATAAATAGAACTAAGATATGCAAACTTCTGTACATCGAATTTCAACAAAAGCAATGAGTATATCTCAAATCCAAACTAAAGAACAATGTCTGTACTTGATTTCAACCATCAATTTTAAGTGTTACTAACCTGCCAGTGGTTAAACGGCCTCACTTTCATGCTCTTATTTCTTGTTTAACTTTTCAAACACTGTGATGGCAGGGTATCAATAACTGTTTAATATTGTACTTTACTCAGTGTGGCCAATTTTATACCACATGTTATACTTTTCAATTCATTAAACATCTCAGAAGACAGGAAATAATCTTCAAGCTTGTATTATCCATGACAAATATTATAAACTGATTAACATCTATACAACAACTATGTACAGGTATATGTACTCTCACTCATTTCAGGAAGTCCACCAAATGGCAAATGAGGCTCCAGTTCTCCCTGTTCCAACACTCCCTTCTAAGCCCTCCCTTGGAGTGGATATCTCAAAGGAGGCAAAAAGAAACTAACTGTGATGTGCTTTGAGCTAACCATGCCTATCAAAAGGGGCAAACAAGTTTCCTAAAATGATTGGTGCTTACAAGAAATATTTGAATTAATATAGACTTCTTATTCTGCTAGCCTCGGCAAAACATGGCGTAGTATTGTCATTTAATGAGTGAGTGTATTGCAGCATTCTGTAATGTACTGTGTGTTTGTGTGATTTCCAAAACATTTCTTAACTTTTACATCCCACCCAGAAATTTTTTTTCAAGCATTTTGAGTTTGATTTTATGGCCTTGATTTGTAAGTGCAAGACTTGTACTATAATTACTACATAAAATGGCCTATCGGCTTATGAATCAAATTAAAACCACAGACAAAGTTTCATAAGCTTTTTGATTGTTAACCAGATAACCACAAGGAAGTCTGAGTAGGACCAACTGAAAATAGCCTATGGTAATAATTATTGCATGACAACAGTGTATTTCCTCATATAAACTATTTTGTTTTTTAGACCAGCACAATAAACATAACAGCACTGAAAAAGTATTGTTTATATAAAACCTTAGATCCAGGGCCAAAGTTCCCTTAATAGTGTAGTGCATCGAGAGGCAGAGAAGGTACAGTGTACTGGCCAGACGATGTACAGAAAAAGGAGAGGCCGAGATACAAGATCGAGTAAACAGTAGTAAGGATTAACAAAATGTAAAAGTTTACCATAGCTTCAGGAAGGCATGTACAACGTTGTTTACTACACAGCAAATGCCAACCACCAGAAGGCAAGTAACCTAGGTGAGGAGGGGCGGTGAACTCTTTCAGCCTGAGACGAGCAACATGCCTTATGTCTTAACAACCTTTCAGTCTCTTTTAACATACAGTCACTTGCATCAGAGACAACTTCACTCCATCAATTCTGGTTTCTACCTAACTGACTGACTGATCACTCATTCAGATCCTTTCCATACACTTTGCCCAATACACTCAGTACAAACTTTCATAATTGTTCAGCTAACTTGTACTTTAAGAACTACTGTATCAATAGAAAAATTGCTATTGGAAGACACTCCCTAATGCATGTCTGCATTTACAAATTTAATTTACAGCTACATTATAATCCAAATATACAATATTCATATTGGATAAGGAACAACACTGAATGAGGAGCCTATATTGATGATTTTTCACTACTGTTGCTTCAGGTCAACGGCCATCTGATAACACTGAAGAAATATCATCAATAAAAAGGCTCCTCCTTATATGGAGATGTTTCTTATTCATTCTGTCAAGCATATGCATATTTTAACTCAATGTTCATATCAACCAATTAAGCAACGACTACAAACCATGTCAGTACATACAGATTTCTTTGCTAGTTTACAGATTAATCAGCGACTACATCTCATTTATGCTAAATGTAATTCTTTGCTATGCACTGAATGCCTACAAATTAACCAACAACTATAACCCAAGCATAAGAAAGAGAAACTTATTCAACATCCCACCTCTCCCACCTCAACTTCTGCTCCAGTTGCCTTGGTCTCCTTGCCCAGACTTTTGGCTCGGATCAGTGAGGCTTTTGTAGCACTCATGAAATTACTGAAAAATCCTTTCCCTTCTGAAATAAGATATGGAACTAAGCTTCTTCCTCCCTTGTTGTTTTCATGTTAACCATATTTCACTAAAACCTAATAAAGCTTCACATGGATATTGAGGAATTTACAACATTGTGTAACCATTGTAGAATTAATATACAGTAATACCTGTAAATTGCTTTTGGGTAATCCACTTATGATGTAGAATAAAGTAAACAATGAGAAAATGCTAACTTAAAAATGAAAACTAAATATGATTCCTATGCAGTTGTTGTTGTTGCTGTTCCCAAGGCAGCCTGGCCGAACAGCCCCGAGCCCCTGAGGTAAGCCATAGCCGGAACCGGGTGCCCCCACAGATTCCTCACTAAGTGTATGTTGTGTTGTTGGCGAGCGTGATTGAGTGTAGTGCAGTTTTCCATGATGTGTTTGGTGGTGTGGGGTGCAGTGAGGCAGCCTGGACAGGCGTCCGCCACGGACGCATCCAGCCTCTTCTGGTAACTGAGAAAAGCCAGGTGGTGCCCGCAGCGCAGCCTGGCCAGGTGGACTCTGTCCTCCCGGGGAAGTGTTAGTTCTGTAGGATTGATGTCAGGGGGGTCGCACATGTAGTAGTGTGTTATCACCAAGTGATTGGATAGCCCGGTGAGTGATGTGTGTGTGAATGTGTCTCTGGAAGCCGGTATGTGGTGGGCATGGTGGGAGTAATGGGAGAATAGTGGTCAGGTAGTGTGAGTGGGGTGTTGTTTTGATGTTCCTTGGTCTGAGTGGGTGATATGCCATGTAGCTTAATGGGTGGTGTGGGTTTGTGGTGGCTGCAGCAAGTGTTTGTGTGCCTCGCATATCTAGGTGGTTTTTTACTTTGAGGACTTTTGTTTCATGGTGTATATGTTCAGTGGGTGTGGTAGCGGTGCAGCCTGTGATAGTCTTAAGTGCTTTGTTCTGAATAGTCTGTAGTGTTTTGTAATGTGTCTTAGAGAGGTTTGATGCCCAGGCTGGGCTTGCATAGTCCATCACAGAGCATATGAATTGTTTGTATACTGTGGTAGTAGTTTCTTTGTCTTGGCCAAATGTTGTAGTGGAAAGTGCTTTGAGTGCATTGAGTCTTGGTGTGCATCTGTTTTTTTATGTTTGTGATGTGTTGTTTGAATGACATGGAAGTATTGTATGTTAAGCCTAGGATTTTGGGTGAGTGCGTATGTGGAAAAGAATTGTTGTTTATTGTGAGGGGTGGGATGTATTGGTGTTGGCGATTATCACTTGTGAGAAGAGTGCATGTTGATTTGTTAGGAGCTATGTTGAGTCTGTTTGTGGTGCAAAAGGCTTGAATCCTGTTGCGGAAAGTTTGTAAGAGATTGGAGGCTGTGTCTACTTTTGGGTGTGTACATGTGAGTGTAATGTCGTCTGCGTAAGATGCTATATGAATGTGTGGTGAGTGTGGTGTGGGGAGGTCATGCATGTATAAGTTAAAGAGTGTAGGGGACAGAACAGAACCTTGGGGGGCTCAGTTTGTAATGTTTCTGGTGTTTGATGACTGACCAGCAAATGACACATGGGCATTTCTGCCTGCTAGGTTGTTGGCCAGCCATCTTTTGGTGGTGTTGTGCATGTTTTGATGTATATTTTGTTCATGAGGTTGTGTCGGGGGATGGCATCAAAGGCTTTGCTAATGTCTAATGTTACAAGGAGCATTCTGTGTGGAGGGCTAGCTGAATTGATGACATCTAATACTTTTGGTGTGAGGTCTGTGAGAAGAGTGTTTGTGGAGTGTAATGGCCGGAAGCCATGTTGTGTGGGAGCAAGAGGAATGTGGGGGGTGATTAAATTTAGAATGAGGAGTTCGGTGACCTTGGTGGGAGTGCAAAGTAGAGTTATGGGGCGGTGGGATGAGGGTTTGGGGATTGTGATGATAGTGCCGTGCTTCCAGATAGTAGGTAGTGTATTATGCGAATATGAAAAGTTTGATATGTTGGTGAGTGCTTGCATGCCATGTGGTCCTAGGTGTCGAAGGTGAAAGTGGCTTATGTTGTTGTTGTTGATGTTCTCCCAGGGGAGAATGGCCTCCTGCCCCACAGACCCCTGGTACACTCTGGTAACAGTGAAAAAACAAATTAAAATAAAAGAGGGGCTGGTCCTATATGCCTGGGCTACCGAAGCACATCCCAGGGAAATGGGACCAGAGCTTACTGGACCAGGGAGTCTGGGGGCCTCCGACTGCCAGGGAGATTGGGGGGAGGGTCTTTGATACCACAGCCAGTGCTGTGGGCCCAAGTCCCCGTTACCACAAGAGCTACAAGTGGGGCCGTACCTTCCATGAGACCAGCCCTGAAGGGACCATAAGGGGAGGGAGTTTACACTGCTGCATGCAAAGGGAAATGCACACCCTGTGTGCTGGCGGTCAACACAGCAGTGAAAAAAAAAAAAGAGCCTCCGGTTGCAGTACACCTCACGTGGATTTTTAATCCATGTGGGCAGATCTCGTCAAATCCACTAGAAAGCGACCAGATCCTACAACAATCTTTATTCTAGCTCTTTGGAGAATGACTAATATTCACAGAAAATAAAGTCAGCCCCCCCTGGGCAGAAGTTGTGTTTAGTCTGGTGAGTTATGAATGGTGCATAGTCTGGGTCAGTGGGGAAGTGTCCTTTGCGTCTGATGACTCAGTCTGTCGTCTTTGTGAGGGGCGAGGTGACTGACATGAGATAGTGATTTATGAGAGTGTTCGCCTGTTGTCTGTTTGAAGGTAGGATGTCTGTTGTGGTGATTGCTGAGTGTGATTCAGGTACATTGCTGTTAGAAAGTGTGATGCTGTTAAGTGTTTTGTACAGTATCGTTACTTCTATGCAGTACTGCACTGTATCTAGCCCGAATTACTGTATAAACAATTAAAACTGAAATTACAAGTTAAAGTTAACAAGGATTATAAATGTTAAGCAGTAACTCATAAAATGAAAACAATACACTGCACTATATGATTAAAAACAATAAGAAAATTAATATATCTAGTGCACTGTATACAGATAAATATTTACATTACTAATATTGTACTGTAAAGTACTTCTAGCCCCAATATTATGAAGTACTGTACCCTAATACTGTATTATTCACAGCAGAAGCAAAAGCAATCAATATGACTCAACAAAAACAAGAACTCAAAACCCCTACAGTATGATGGTCATTACTGTACTAGAAGAGCGGTACTGATATGCAAGGGCAGGTGTACGGTAAGATCGGGAACATCAACCCTAACCTCTGTCCTCCTACACAAATACTGACAATGCCATATACTCACTCCTGCTGACAGAGTTGATAAAGGCCAGATCAAGACATTAAGTGACCTCCTTGTATGAGTCACCATTTGCTAAGGGGTTATGGAGGAAATACACTTTTGGTACATTAGAGTACCTTGATTCCTTCAAAGTATGCCAGGAAACAGGACCTAATGAACAAAAATGTTGGTGTCCTGTTGCCTAGAATAGTTTGGAGGAATATCTAGCATCAGATTTACCAACACTGTACTACCCCCCTGAAGAGAATATGTTTATTTAGCTGTTTTTTTTAGCCTAAGCTACCTAAAGGGGGTAGAGCTTCTAGGATCAAGTTAATATATAAAAGCTATGATACCACATGCATTTTCGGGTTTAACAAGCTTGAGTTAGCAAACGTATATATTATACTAACTAAGGAATATAAATAAATACTTGGCACAACATTATATTTGCAGGTTTGTTTCTTCCAGCGTACAAACTAAACTTTATTGTGCTTGTTACTGGTCTGGAGTAAAAAGCTTGTTTCAGTCTCATGAGCAAGGACTTGCTTAGTTTTAGAAGGAAGAAGCCGAGACTATAATATAACCCAACGCTGTCTCAAAGTTCTAGTCAGTATAACCTTCAGTCAAAAGGGACAGATGAATAATAAGGGCAGGGGACTTTAAAAGCAAATGATAATCAGCCACTACCAAAAAGCACATAATTATAATGATTGGCAATTCCTCTGACCTTTCTTCTTGGTTCCTTCTTTATCATCTTTGCCTTCAGCATTTTCCTTTCCTTCCTCTGCACTTTTATCTCCTTTGTTGTCACTAACCTGTCTACCATCCCTCTTAGTGTCTGTGTGAATACTACGAGTGTCAGTCTCTCGGTTGTCACTGTGTTTTGCTGGATCTCTTTTGTCTGTGGTTGATTCCTGCTTTTCTTCCTTGCTACCATGCTTACCATTTTGCTTTTTACTCTCGAGCTCATTTTGCTTTTCATTAACTGGCTTTATATCCCCATCTATCTCATCAGTCATATGGTTGTCATTCATTTCCTCACTATTGGTTAATGCAATCACTGTCTCATCACTTTCAACTGACTGTCTCGCCAACTTCCTTTTGTTTTCCTGACTACCGGTGGAGCCCTGTCTTGCCTCACCCATTTTAGTGTGTTTTTCACCCTCAGTGTCATCCTGTCTAATGTTGCAACTTGTGTTTTGATTCCCCCCCATCTGTGGCAAATTCAGTGAAGTTGGTTTCTGGGCTGGTGTGTTTATATTTTGATTTGTTGTGGTAGCAGTAGGGTTCTCATGTGCATTTGACTTGTGTGACTCAATTTGATTCAAGCTGGTTTTCTCTGTATCTAAGTGTTGCATTGAAGGATTGGTAATATTCTGTGTTGTGGTTTCAGTGGAGGCTGTCTGTGTGTCCTGCCTAGTGATCCCTACAACCTGTGCAGTCAAATCAGCCACCTTGTTGGAGAGGAAGCTCCCGAAAAAACCCATCATGGAGTCTGAAATCATAAGAGCTACTCTCAGGCCACTTTGTTAAGCTTTTATATAGAAGTACTGCACTGACATCAACATTTTTATACTCTGATGTTCAGAGAGTTCTTTCAGATAAATAACACTTGTACTGAACCATCTTTCATCTGATCCAAACACTCCTACAAATATCATCAGACTGTGAGAGGGATATAGGAGATGTTCAATAACTTCCTTATTTCCAGGATTCTTTCAAGCAAAATATTGTACTCTTAACATCATCCTTAGCATCTCTTGCCTTGTTTATCCCCTGGAAAACTCCCTCTAAGGAATGGCCATGACATAACCACCTTCAGGCTATTTTGTCAAGACATATTTCTTCTGCCAGTAGCACAATGCCTCTTCCACTACTTGGAAGTTTTTACTCAATATTTTATTTCACTTTTTCTCCCATACCATAGGTGGTCATTCACTACAGTACTAGTCACTCCACTCACCTGACTCACATATTCTTCTCAGTATCCTATCACCGTTTATTCTCCAAACATGGCCATACCACCTCAGTGTACTTCTCTTTATCCACTTAACCACTCCACATTCAATGTACAGTATAAAGAATGCTCTTCCATTGCATATGACTCACACATTTTTTCATTGTATTTCTCTCCTTTTTCTATTATAAATCACATTGTACAGTATATAAAATCATAAGCAATTTACTAAAATAATCATTCAACCAATTCAATAAAAGGGTATTGCTAGCATAGACACAAAAGTAAGGGATGCATGGCAGATAATTTATAATAATTACACTATTTCTGGAAAGAAACTACATACTGTACTTTATTCTTTCATAATAAAGATTCAGATAAGCAAAGGGATATTTTCACCAACATTAATAATTTTCTGCTTCCACACTCCATACAGTACTACTGTATAGGAAAGCTGCCATGATGTGAAATGCAAGACATCTACAGGGATGCTTATGATGTGGCAAGAGTACACAACTACTAATTGACAAGTATAATAAAGATGTACTTCATAAAATCTAACCCACCCAATGCAGCTAAACCACAGAATTGAAGATCATAGCTTTTGATTGGGGGAACAGTTTCTTGCTAACCTATTACTAAAACAATTGGTGATCAAGTTTTGTAAAATGCTCCACAGCTAGTTTATAAATCTACAGTCAACTACAGGATCCAAACCCACCATGGAAAGTCCAGAAGCAGCATCCAAGAAATCTCATAGAAATCCCAAGAAATTCACTCCCTTATTGGTACTAGAAACTTTCTGAATAAGGTGTGTGTGAAAATAGTATTGTTTTTTCAGTGGCAATGTTTGCATATAAAAGAAGGCTGTATATATATATATAGTCATCAAGAATACCTCCACAGAATACAAATGTACTCCCACTTAATGTCCAGCACCAAATATGAAGCGAG
Organism: Petrolisthes cinctipes; assembly: GCA_033782935.1. Lineage (NCBI taxonomy): Eukaryota > Metazoa > Arthropoda > Malacostraca > Decapoda > Porcellanidae > Petrolisthes > Petrolisthes cinctipes. The sequence goes on from JAWQEG010004358.1 coordinate 93,149, forward strand.
ATTAGTGGAGCCGAGACAAGCAAGAAATGAGCAAGCTACCAAGGGCCAATGAGAGCTTCGAATTAGACTAAATAGTTAGCTGAATACTGTACATTAACTAAATAAGAGTGGCTAAGATCCGTTTAAGCTGCAAGAGCACAAAATAAATACTGGATAAAATCTAGCAATATGAAGGTTCACCATCATGAAGGTCATCTAACCTTTCATGCTGTTTTTGTCCTCAGGCTTTTCTGATGAAGTATTTGAATCAGAGGCAGTGGAAATGTTTGTGTTAGTAGTAGTGGTTGTGCTAATAGGAGTGATAGTAGTGGTAATGGTAGTATTGGTAGTGGCATTTGAAGAAGAGTTAGTGGTTGATGCTGTTGTTGTTGTGGTTGTGGCTAAAGTAGTGGTTACAGAGGTAGGCTGGATGACAGGAACTGTAAAAAGGTCACTGAAAAAACCCATGACTGAATCTGTAACTAAAGACAAAAAGAGAAACATTATGGTACAACTCAAAAGAGAGAGTGAGAACGAATTGATGATACAGTATTTCAAAATAAAATGTCTTTTCAATGCAAAGCAAAATAATGTAGTGTACAAAATTAAAAACGATAATACAAATTTATTACTAAAAACTAAGAAAAAAATATGCTAAATAATATTACCAACATGTGTCCCTTTATTTTCATTCCTACTTTAATGTCTGTAGGAGAACATAGTAGTTTCATTTTGTTTCTAGAGGCATTTACCAAGCAAGCATGTGTTTGCCTTCCATTACTTGCAGATGAATCGAGTGGCATACATATTATGTCATTAACCAATTGACTGAGTGCATCCTTCAATTTCCACTTGTGGGTGGGCCTGTGAGTTTATCTAGAAGCCCAATATGCAATACATAAATTGTGCAAATTAATACAAAGTAAGTATGGGTTACCCTTTGAATGTGATGTACAGCCGGCTCCACTGCTGTGAGAGCCATACATACATATTATTATTTCATAGTCATTCATTCTGCTCAGCATAAAAGCCTGCCAACCCCTATTCCCATCTCTCTCTTACTAGTGAGTGCTTGAGATGTGTGTCTCGGACTAAAGTTTGTGGTTAACGCCTGGAAAATGGAGCACTGAAAACACTGCAGTGGCCCTCACGGCAGTGGAGCCGGCTGTACCTATCATAAGATAGAAATTTTGACTCTTTGTAAAATATGAGAACCTCAAACCCACAAATACTCCACAGACCAACTGACTGCATTCTACCATTGCTCAATTACAGTAAAGATTGGAATCTTCTTGTTCCATAAAGTTCAACTCCCAGGAACTTCAGCTTACAGACACGAGGCAATACCATAAAATGACAGTGCCTGTGACATCATTGATCAAAATGCTGTTGATTCCTTCTTTATGGGAAGGTTATAACTATAATGTTAAATGGGTAACACAGGAGCCTACAACTTTACCAAGAGCAATACTAGATGATACAAGTAATAAACAAGTGCTTGCTGTTCTGACCTTTCTTCACATTTGCAGTTGTGTCCACATTTGAACTTGCTTGAGCTTTACTTTCATCTGAGTTTGTTTTGCTTTCATCTTGGAAATTTCCAAAGTAAGTGACAAGAGAGGAAATAATATGTTTGGTTAGGAAACGTGCAAAAAATTCTCACACAAAGCTAAATATTTCAGTATCAATAACTTAACTGAAGAAAACACACAAAATAGTCAAACTTCTGGTTAAATATTGTCCTGTTATTTTTCATAGTCATAACAACAGGAATGGTACTGTCATAAAAAATTAAAAAATCTTGAAAAATGCAAATAGGCCCACAAAAATATAATTACCATTTTGATCTCTTATGACATTAGTGGCTTTCTCTTGGCCTGAGCTGGGCTGAGTTCCGGTGTCCTCTGACAGAATGCCAGTGAAAGTGATGGACAAAAGAAAAAGAAAATTTGTTTCATTAGCAGCAACAATAGAATATTATAAAGGATGAAATTGCAGTACAGTATATTACTTATTTACAAACCATACTATCAATGTTTTATCACTATTGTATATGATTCCACTCATCTTTTTTAAAGTGTTTAACTTTTTCCTTGCCATCATTTTGATGCAAAATGCATACAGTACTGTACCATTCACTTCTGCAGCATCTGTACTCTTCACATAAAATATATCAATTGTATGTATTGTATTAATATGACTGAGTATGATCTATCCCCCCCTCATACAAATATAATCATAATCATACACCATGTCTTAACAAACAAGCTAATGCCTCACTTTTTAACTCTCCTGCACATAGCTGACTCACATATGCATCATACTAGCCTCTTACAGCAAAGACAATCCTCAGTTTCATGGAATATAGACATCTGAAGTGTTCACAATGATTGATGTGAATCTTCTACCTATTCTAAACATCAAAAGTGCACTAGAAGACTGAAAATCAGACACATAAATATGATACTGTATGACATACAGTAAAGTCACCACAAAGAGCATTCCAACTCCCCTTACATCTCCCTTTATTGAAACCCTATTTGAGGAGCCTTAATAATTCATGTTTTATTAATGCTTCTTAAGGTGCCTTTGCCATGAAGATACAGTAGTGAAACACTGTCAATAAAGGCTTCTCCTCAAACCAAACAGTACAATAAGAAAATAAGGATCATGAGTGCATGTGCCTGCAACAATCAAAACCTTTGAAATTACTGACAGATTAAATGTCTCCACTACCACCATCACCACCAGCATAACATCTACAACACAGTATATCATAGTACATCTCCCTTCTGATACTACACCATCCGTGAAATAATCACTACTTCCCTATCACAGAACGACCAACCATTTTGCTAAGCGATCACCACCACCAACCCTCTTCTCCACACTAGATAGCATTCACATAAATAAAAAAAATAACTCAATGGGCCTACATCTCTAATTTGCACAATTAAATCTCAAGCAGTGAGGGTGTTAATGATGGAGGAGAGGTCTTTATGTGAGGTTCAACTCAAATCAAAGCCTGTTAATACCTCACAAGGAGGGGAGGGAAACCTTATGTCAATAATAGTCAGCTGCTAAGATGGAGAGGGAAAAAAATCTATGCTTTTTAGTCTCTCATTCTATGCTATACCAACACAGAGAGCTTCTAATCGCAGCCAGAATTAGACTAGTTCTTAGGGAAAAATAATGACAGAGGATGAATAAGAGGCTAGGCTCCTATTCAGGATGAGACTACGGAAAAATAAATGAAGGAAAAAAAGAAAACGAAAAAAGGAATGTGTAGTTATGAAGTTTGCATTCAACCAGAAGAAACGTAATTTACCGTTTGCATCAATTTGCTTCCTCTGGCTTACCTTTGACTGAACTGCAGAAATAGAAATAGAAAATAGGTTTAGAGATATCCCTTTCACACAGATAAACAACAGTACTTCCCATCTTTTTGCCCTTCTAAAAATAAAACAAACAGTACAGCTAATAGAAGTAAGATCGGTGATACAGAAACAGTAACAATAGTAGTAAAGATTGTAGCCTGTTGGAGTAGTGTTGTGATCTCAACTAAAGTCAATTTCATACCCAGTGTGTGGTGGCTACAACAAGTCTACACGACAGGTCAATATATTGTGAGGTGAGTATTGAAACTAACACATGTGGTTTAGTTTCGACAGAGTGTACCTTGTTGGCAGTAAATGTGTTGTAATTTCACTCAAAATAATGCTAACTCTGGCTGGTGATCATGACAACTTGTAAATGTTTTAGAAAACATCATTTTTTACAGATCTGTGATGACTGCAAGGAAGTACTGTTTCTGATCTTTCTCTTTCTTTATGTACACACCTATGGTAATCTTTCTAGAGTGGTTCATATGTAAATAAACCTTAATCAGGTCTCGTTGCTGCAGAGGATAAGTAACGGGTACCTACTTACATGTTTTGCCAAGGCTAAGCTAAAACGGGGTGCAAAAACATTGGTTATCACTGCTAGACCACGAACGAACACTATGAAAACATAATGAATGTTTATGTCTGATGAAAATCAAGCCGCAGAAATTGTGCACCAAAATTATTCCAATCTGCATCTAAATACAAAAATTCATACAAGTTCATATTTAATGTTCAACTCTTGAGTTCTTTTTCATGAGTCACTTTCTATCATCTACTGCCACTAGTTATTCAAGTATAGTATTCTTTTGAGAAAGCTATACGATAAAAAATTATTCTTCCTCTGTAAATCTGCTTGACTAATCACATTATCTTCTGACATACAATATTATAATTTACTGGTACTGCACTATCATTATCTAAATATAATTTACAATACTGTTCCCTTTTAAGCTTAAAATTCCTCCTGATTACTAATACCCGAATACATTTCTGTCAACCAAAGCACTTTCTGGTGTCATTTCCCATTGCAGAACTCTATTACAAGAAGGTGTGCACAGCAAAAACTATTTTAGGCTATTTCAAGAAAGAATTTTGGATACTATTTGCAATGTGCTACTTCCTATACAGTATTTCAATTACATTACCATATGCAACAAAGTAATTCTCATAATAAGTTTATCCATGGCAAATACAGAGCTTGGTCCTGTGGTCAGCAAGAATCTATTTTCTATGTCACTGGATTGTTAAATATAATAATTCAGAAATAAAGATAACTGTTACTGTGTTGTGTATGAATGTACATGATAAGTAAATGTCACTGTTATATAAAATTTCCTATATCTTTAGCAAGGCCATATGTATGATCCCTGTGCATTTTGTTTACTTTCTCAGTAGCTAATTCCAAATGATGAGACCTTAATAAATCATATTTTTAATGATATCACATACAGTTAGACTCTTTATTAATGTAACACTTGCCCAGAGCACTTAATGTTAGTACTGTATATCACCAAGTGGCTCACCACTGAAGAAGAGTGTCTTCTGTGAACTGTATACTGTACAGTATGTAGATATGCTAACAGCAGGCATGAATTACACACTAACCAAGACATGACCACAAAATATGATGCTTATGAACTAAACATGGGTACACAAATGAAAAAGAAAAGTACTGTTCTATTGATGAGAGGTACACTTAGATCACTTAATCTCCATCATAAAGGCAGCTAAAATCCATAATTATAACAATAATAAATGACAGCACATGAAATTTTCTCACTCCATGCCATCTTGCTTCTTTGCTTGGGAAAAGGTAAAATAATATTCATACATATCAATAATGCTGACAATAATAATAACCATGATGATAATAATTATAAGGATTGTATTAATTATAATGAAATAATAATGAAAGAAAAAAGGACACTTAAGTCAGCTACACCACAGAATATTGCCGAGGATAAATGAGAGGTGTACTTACCTTTCCTGCGATCTCTCTGGTCTGGGCGTGGTGGAGGTGGTGGACCGTGAGCACCTGGACCAATACCCCGTCCTCCCGGCCCCATCTGTACCGGCCGGTCCCTGGGGTCTAACGTGTCCCGACGAGACCTGCCAGGTTTAGTGTTCTTTACTTATATCATTGAGCAAATACCCTCATTTTATCAGATCAATATACTGTATACAGTACATAATTGGTTAAGTAGAACCTATTTGTTTGTTACCAAATTTGTAGAAACTTCACTGCTGCTGACATGGCTAGGATGGTACTGTATCACAAGCATTCCATTTCTTCCCTACAAACATACACTATATTTTTCCAAATTAAGACATAAGCAAACCAATGTTTGAAAGCCTTCATGATGATAAAACCTCCTTCTCTGAGTGGTAACAGAACCACAGGATGGGCTACTTAAACTATTGTGCATGAGCCTTTTTTATTCTCTATACTTACTCTGTGAGTAATCTTCATGGTAGAAATGCCTTATAACTGAGCTAAGTCAAACAGACCATTTCACCCACTGGGATTACAGTAGTGCATATGCTACTACTCCAAAATAATGACTGGTGACCAATATAACAAAATCTCCATATACCATAAGGAGACATTGTACAGTCGGCCTCAGGAATTCGTATACACCACTGTGACATCAAGGGTTCGTAACAACTAGAAAATTTAGTACATTAATATCCTAACACCAAACTTTTCTCGTGATGTTATTTGGCTAATACTTGAATCAGTCAGCAGAACAATACCTACAGTAAGTGCAGAATAAAGACCCCCTTTAACCAATGCCATGTGTACGAATTCCTGAGGCCGACTGTAGATTTTGATGATCATTATTTAGGCTATGAATTTTCAGAAACATAGCCCAAAGAGTGGTGAGGAAATTCTCACGTGGAAAGAGGTCACACTGAAAACTCTTACCTTCATCTTTCCTTACCATCGGCTAAAGTTGTTCCAAGAAGACTGTTACTATAGATGAGAATCCAGGCAAGCTATAACATCTACAGTAGGCAACATAAACATTGGCAGCACTAGCCTGTAGCCTCATTTAGAGTAACAAATGCAATGATAAACTAAAGGGCAATTAATGCCTTACCTTGATTTGAATACTTTACTGGCATACCTTTATAATAATTTACTACATTATTTTAAGATGTACACTGTAGTGGAATACTGTCTACTAGGTTTTATATTGTGGACAAAGGGATTTCTGTTCAAAACCTGACAATTGTTGCTACATCATATAATACACACAAGAAATTATGAGATGCATTACAGTGGGATGGAGAGAATATTACTGCCATTAAAGCTAAGACATCAGCTATTAACAGTGAATGAGAATTAAAATACGTGTTTCAAACTGAGCCCCCATATACTAGAGGAGTGTTGGCAGTACCTGTGATCATCTGCATAGTCCTGAGGTGCATCCTGGAGGAAGTTGGATGGGACTAGCCCCCTCTGGCCTCGCAGCTCACCCATGTAAAACCCGTCATCATCCATCTCACCATACACATAGATGATGTCACCGGTCTGGAAGGTCAGCTCCACCTGCCAGGATCATGGGAGGGGGGGGCAGGTTCAGAGGGAGTGGGATGGTGATGCTAATTTGATTGTGGTAGGAATATCTAATTAAGGTTATGGACTATAAAGCTAATATATATATATGATATGGACTATACTACTAATAATGATTGTGGCAGGATAATCTAATTAAAGTTATAGATTATAGTCTAATGTCTGTAAAAGGGACATCTACAATGACTGTTGAATGGGATGTACTATATTACCCTTGCTGCTAATAAACAGGTCTTGAGGGAGTGGGGTGGCGATAGGTTGCTAATGATCAGGTACGGTAATGATCAGCTACTTATGGTTGATTGGATTACATTCTAGATATTTATGTGGTAATGACTTAAGAGAATCAAACTACAGTACTGTATAATGCATGTTCCCATGATGATAATACTGGTTATGACAATAATAATACAATAACAATGGCTACCAAGAGTTGCTAATGACCATGGCAACTATTTCTAAATATGATTAATGACTCTTTGTTATGATAATGATAATATAAATGAAATAAATTATAACGGTACTACTATAAAATAACACAGATGCCATACATTTAACTTAATAAACAGTATTGTACGTATTTGAGAAGAAAGTGCACCTTATGTGACTGAAAATGAAAACCGGAATATATACGGTATATATTTTCATACAACTTGAGATGAACGTGTTAAAATCCCTGTGTCAATCATATTATTACAAAATTCGTACAAACTTTTGGGTGAATGATGTGAAAAATAATGGGCCTAATTCAATGTCATGCACAGTAGATAGATTATAAATGACCAAAGATTATGTTCTGGAGAGGGTAGTACCATGTGCCTTAATTTCTGGTGAGTTTGTAGGAAGAACTATGTAATGATTGTGGTTACTGAAGTGCAGGATACCAATGGGTGATGAGGTCAGTATAGTAATTTAGTATAATATGGTGTATGTGAAGAGTGAAATGTAAGGTTGGAGAGGAACCAAACAAACAAATACCAGCAGCTATGGTGAAACTGGCCCAAAGTATCTGTCACACACATATTACAGTGTTAGGAAGTAGTTAGCAGATTCAAGAGTTAATTACACTTGCAAATATTTCCTGTTGTCCATCAATCTTTCATTCTTGGGTCATACATGTTCTGGGTAGATTTGCCAGGGTTCTAAAAATGAAGTTGGGAGATAGAAGAAAACTTATTTTGATCAAGAATGGAGGGAAATGTGCTCAAATCATACCCACTTGAATTATGATCCACTTATGCTGATCTAGGTTTCCAGGTCATACACTCATCAAAATCAGAGTCATAGGCAAGAACATTGGTGGTGTTGATGATGGCATGGAACCAGTATGATGGCTCTGTAGTGTGTCTATGGAGTCATCGTACTGGTAACACACCATCGTCAACACTACTGATGTTCTTGCCTACGGCCCTCAATCCTAAGGTTAGTTTATCAGCCACTGAATGGGATAAGATGCTTCCTGTGAAGTGGGAGCTACTGTCACCTCCAAATTGTGCCAAAAACCATCTCATCAATACCATAATACTGTAATCTGTTTTCTGGCAGTTTGGAGAAATGGTAGCCTTCATTTGCCAAACAATGGCAATTGTCTCTTAACATATAAGAGAATACCATATCATGCACAAAATGTATACCATTTAAGATGGAGACTTTATTGATAAGGTTTCGTTATTACTGTACTTATTCAGTTGTGGCCTCAATCAACAGCAAAATTTTTCAACTAATGCTATTTATATTGTGAATTTTAATTATCTGTGAATTCTACTTTACACTCAACACAATAATGACTGACATAAGAGAGATAGGTGGCTGCTCTCAACAACGGAGATAATTAAACATCAGATACATAAAGGGCCTTTGAATGCTGGAACTATACTGGTACCACAGGGATGGAATTCAAAGCTGTGTGTGCTACATTCCAATGAGTGACGATTCTGGTAAAAAATTACCTATGTATGCTATAAGATGGCATACAATTCTCACCACACCTTTGTGATACTTTTAAGGAGCCTGTAATCTAGTTGGCAAATTTAAAGTTACTGATTCCTTCTATTTATGCCAGACATGATTAACCAGTCGACATACTATGGTAAAGTATTTCATGGTAGTGATGTTTGGAGGAGTCAGTATCCTCCAGTATTTCAACAGTAACACAGGCCCCTTAACCATACATTAAGTTTCTTCAGCATATTACAAGCCCAGCTTTAGCACTAAGCACGCTGCAAATATAATCACTGGACGCTAACACAAACTGCAATGGTGGTGATGCTGGTATCTGGAACTGTTCTCAAAAAATGTATTTGAGTTGCAAGATACCACCACCACAACCTATGTCAGTCTTCTGTATGACCACTTACGATGTGTGGTCATATCTTCAGCAAAGTCTGAAGAACTATATTCAACAACAGGGTCTGGGTCTCATAACCCAGTGCATCAAAATTCTGTTATTTCCTGGTATGCCATAAATTAGTTGCTACCAATTATTATACCCGATTTGAAATTCATCAATATAATCAGAATAAAAATGAATTAATTTTCTCTATTCCATATAGTGTAGTATTCATATGGGTGTTAATTCTAGGCATACCAAACCCTGCCATTGCCAGATTCTGAAGCTCCAGACACACTATGCCACTGTTCCTGAATACAGCCCTAAGTCTCACACCAGCATTAGGGCCACAGTGAGTATACACACAGCAACAACAAACAACACGCTGGGTACAACACTAATAAAAGCCAACAACAAACCAACAACAACAACACACCAGGTGAGCCAAAAGACATGTATGCTAACACAATAAGGCCGTGTAACTAATTGAAACAATAATTTAAAACTCACATAATGTATTGTGAATATATCTTTGTGTGCTCAGCAATATTATTTGAATGCTCAAATAGAGTAAATTAAATTTTGTATGATTAGCAATACTGTAATTGTTATTATCATTGTACAGCAACAAGGTTTCTCATGTGAATAAAGTGAATATCTTTTAATTTGGTAACATGGCACCTTAAGCCAGTCATATTTATACATAACTGTGGCAATGATAAAAAAATTATTCAACTTTTCATACTCAGCATAAATATATTATGGGGTAGATAGTGAAGGGGAAATTGGAGACTATGTATTTCTCCCAACTGTGCCAACGACTGCATTGGTATAAATGGTTCAACTGTAATACAGTTTAGAGCCAGTAGCCTCCATTACCCAACAACTCCCTCCTTATTAAAAAAAACAAGTGAGCCAATCCTGAACTGAAAGGACATCTTATTAAAATTTCCAGTTGAGCACAAAAGTTAACTTGGCCAAGCATGTGATGTGAGCAGCTTCATTTTACCAACAATGACCAGCCCAGGAAGCCCTAAGGTACTTAATGGGGCAAGATGAGATGCTGTCAATGAAAAAGACTACTGATTCCTCCAACTGTGTAAAGAAACAGATGACAGGACTGTCTCATGTTATGAGCTTGTCTGTTTTATGGCACATTTTGGAGAGAAACACTAGACTCCAACTCAGCATCTTAACTAGCCTCTTAAAAGCGAGACGTCCACAATAAATGCACACACAGAGCCAAGCTGAGGAAGGAACCAACTCCTACGACTCAAAAACAAACACAGAGCGTCCATTCAAGCCAACCATCAGGGAGAGGAGGAGGAGGAGGAGGAAGGAGGAGGAAGGAAGATGAGGAGGAAGGAGGAGGAAGGAGAATGAGGAGGAGGACAGGAGAGAGGATATGGGATTGGATTTGTAGAAGCAGCAATTTTGAGAAGCTATTGAAATTAAGAAAAAAAAAAAAGCTGGACAAAATCAGAAGCAATGTAGATATATACAGCATATACAGTATATAAAATATTATAAAGAGTGGCATATGTAAAGAATGGCTTGGGGCAAAATACATGCAATTGTGGTCAACAATTCTTGCCCAAATTTTTGAAAATGTGCCAATCCCAAAGTGAAACCCCTAGTATGCATCATAATTCAAATATATTGGAGATTTAATCCATTTGTTTGAAATACTGTAATAGAAGCATGTATGGAACACTGACTGCAACTGCACCAATAAAATTATAATGATATATATATTACAGCATATTAAACTATTATGTTTGTTGTGAATTACTCTATCAATTTGCTTGTGATTACCCAAATACATTTTTTGGAGGGGGGGAATACAAGATGGGATTGTGCTCCATAAACATGTATGGGTGAATGAAATGTTGATGAATAATCCAATAGTGACTAAATGATGACAATGACCTCCACTGTCGACCGGGAGACACACTTGAGGTTACTGTCTGCTATCCTAAACATGTAGGAAATGAATACTGTAATATGTCACCGAATGTATGGTATACTGTGTGTATATATATGTACTGTATATAATGATACCTTATAATCATATGAAAGCAGATGTGAAGTTTTCATCAATTCTTTCCTAGAACACATCCTATACTAAACAGTAATTTACTCATGTGGTAACATAAGTTCATGATGTTCCATACAGATGAACCTGGTGAGAGAGAGGTTAAGAAGCAAAATGACCCCTTGTACCGTGTAAATACAACAAAATACGGAGGTGTGTGAATTTTGAGGCAGACCAATGTTAAAAAGGCAAGATGATGTTGATGAACTGAAAGCTACTGATTCCTCCAGATTGTACCAAAAACAAATTACATATACTTGAGATAGTATGTTTCTTAGCATAACTGGAGGAATTACCAGATTCCAATCTGCAGACAATGTGTTACAGCAGCAAAATCTTCCATCACTGGGTGACCAATCCTCTCCCTTATTATCATACTGTACCTAGGCTGCTGAAACTCATTTTCTGAAATAGTGTGTACCTGTCTTTTACTTTTTTTAAATCAGTACTTGTATGAACTTCTCTTTTGAGAAACACAATGAATTAAGTTTATGGCAGAATGAGCAGTGCACATGACCAGCAGTATTTGACATAAAGAACTGAAGGGGATGATTAGTAGTACAGGGATTTTAACAGGTATTGTAGCCATATATGATATTATTAAAAATGTTAATGCTACATTCTTTTAGATTTGTAGGCAAATTAGCAGCCTGCTAGTCTAATAATAATAACAGAAAAATAAAAATAATAAAAATTACAAGTTAGGTCAAACTATAATACTGTACATAATTATTTACTGGTACAAGGCCCACACAAGTCTTAAGGCCATCAAAGATACATTTCCTTCAATGCACAGCCAAGGAACAATGTACTGTACTGTACTGTGTCTGCATACTTAACTAGAAGACAAGGAAGTTTCTGGCATCTCCCTCAGTACAGTACTAAAAACAGCATACAGTGTAGTACTGTACATTATAATCCCTATGATGCATCGTACATCACACACTAACAGTATGATTGACTCGTCAATCCATTTGTAAAGTGTTATATGGAGAAATACTTTAAAAAGTTTGCTCCTTCATCTATTGTTACTATTAAGTCCAATATTTATAGCATAGAAGTTGCCAGAAGCCACTTTGGTATCCATTTAAGTATACTAATAAAATGTTCCCAGCTTTACAAATACCTAGTGAAAAACTTCATAAGCTGTACAATGGGGGTAGTACTGTAAATAGCATGCAAACCCTACACACTACAACAACACTACAAATAGTAAGTAAGGCAAAGCATGGGGGGTTTACTAGAAATCTACACAAACTTAAGCTACTTGTAAAATTGCTGACACTGGTGGGAGTTACAGTGAAGCAGCCAAACATCTACTACAAAGATAAATCTAATATTATGTAAGAAAAAGCACATTATGAGGAAAGTAGAAACACACAGAGAATGAAAAAAGAGAAAGGCAGAAAAGAAGGAATTAAGTATCTATGAAGGAAAAACAGGCAAACTCAGTAAAATTGGAAAGTTCTAGTGAAAACAGCATAGAATTAAATTAATTTTTCCACTACCATAATTTAAGAAACGAAAATGAATGCCACAGTAAACGGAATACAACATAAACAAACCAAGAAGAGTAGAAGTCCTGAGAACCATTTTTATTTAGGAAGTCCTGCAAACTCTATTCTTACACTATGCTCTACTGCTCATCATCATCACCATTACTGTACTATCCTATCTTTGCAGTAGCACATAACACCAGCTACTATTACAGTACAATATCTACTGTACTTAAAATAAAGATATTATTCATGAAGTAAAACATAATAAAAGATAAAAATGGGACAAGATGACTACCATTATATTCACCACCAATCGAGATTAACGGATAATTCATGTGAAGAATTTCATTGCTGGATCAATGGATTACAGAGAGACAGTGAAACATTATAAATCAACACAAACAAAACAAATAATTTCAATGACTTTAACATAGAGAGTATGGAGAGACATAGAGTAACTGGATAAATGCTGGAGTATACCAACTGATTGGTCTGATGTGATTGTTTGTTCTGGTTGATTAATCCGTTTATCTGAGAGGTCTGAGCCAGGACCCATTCTTGGAGTAACTCATTAACAAAGGTAACAAAAGACACACATACAAAAGAAAACAAATTATCAGATCTTAAGCTCTTTTCTGATGCAAACAAAGTAGAAATGTTTAAAAATAACCATGAGGAGTTTCTCTCTTCACTTACCTCCTGCACAGGATTTAAAACAAGAGGAGGAGGGCAGAGGCAGCATGGAGAGGGGGGGGAGTGGAGGCAGGGAGGGAAGGGAGGGGCGGAATTAGCACGTTAGTGACTCGGGGAAAAAACAACAACCTTACCTAAGATGATTCCCGAGATGACAAGAAGAACAAATAACTTTTTTAATACACAGAAATTGTGCTAAAAAACCTTGCCTCTTAGGCTAAGAGGACGGGAGAACAGAGATGTGCTTTATGGTACTTCTCAACATTTCACTTCCTCAACTATCTTGCTCACAGAGACAGTTAACATACAGCAAACATAGGAAAATCATCAAACAAGCTGAAAGTCACCTCCAGCCAAACTTGAGTAGCTTCAGTGGTGCACTCAGAATATTTAGCACAGTTCTTCAAACCTGAGTAGGCCAAGTCCTAATTGAAAGTCACTTTTCTTCTTCACATAATATAACAGTGATGTAGGCTGTGTACATGATGGCTTTGAATATCTACATAAAATCAGACAGTGACTAACAGTCATTAAAGTAGGTGACACTAAGTCTATTTCTTTCTTCTCATGACTGTCCTTTCTGCCACTCTATCAAGTACCTTACACCTGACTATCCCTAAATGTTTACACCTGCAAAAACCCTGGGAAAGAAGTGGTACAGTCACATACTTATATCTAAATTCTGTTATTAATATCCATACTGCATTATCACTCAGTTTACCATCATTATTGGTTCCATTAAATGTCTGAAATTTTTGTACAGTACTGTATTATAATTATGAGGTTTGACAATTTGGTTTTGGCAAATGGTTTCACAGTGGATGTCCTTCCTGACACCAACCCTCCCGGTTTATCTGGTCTTGGGACTGGCACTGTGTTGGGCTTGCTTGCCTCCACAGTGGCTCTACTAGGGAAGGATACAGCTGCATCTTCCTTCTCAGGGCACTGGCCATGTTGAACTACAAGTTAGCCCTAAACATGTACTACATATTAGCCCTAAACATGTACAGTACTACATAATTGCATACCAAATGACTCTACTATTTAAGTATATGAGGGAGTGCTTCAATCATAATCCACCAAAGCCTATGAATACAAAACCCATAATAGACCAAACCCTCTTCAGGACATGATAAATTTGACTAAATGTATCACCAATGATCCAAGGAAAAAATCAGAGAGGGATACTTGAGGGGACACAAAATTTTCATCTTTATAGAAATATAAGAATACCACAGAAAGGCAACATGATGTATAGAGGACTGATACTACAGGCTGCAGTACAATATCACATTAATAAATAACACATACAATTAAACAATCTCTTCTCAAAGACAGGACACTGAAAACCAACCGAGATTTTTTCTTTACAATTACAAAAAAAATTATTGGTTAAAAACTGCAATGAGATATAAGTAACCCTGGAAAACAGTGGACAATATTATTCCCTTTGACAAAGAAACCTTCTACAAGACATTGTCATTGTCAAGAACCCATTTCCCTTATTTCAAGGGGTGCATAATAACTATTTATGCTTAATTGGGGCAGAGTAGAGGGTGTAAGTAAAGGTAATAATTTTGACATCAGCCATAAGTAACTGAATTGTGTCCTACATAAGTGGAGAGCCAACTTCCCTTCCAGATGCTGTGCATTTACTGAGCTGGCACTAAAAGGCAGATATTATTAGGAGTGGTGGTTATGTTGTGATGCTACTGAGGCTGCCATACACTATTTTAGTACCATACAAGTTTTCATAGCAATCAATACACGGGTGATTTTATGGTAAAAAAAGAAAAGAATGATTGTGCATTCTCAGGTTCATTGCCTTGGAGTATTCAAAGAAGAGAAGTGTTAATAAAAACAAATTTTGTGCAATTATACAAAAATGAATTTCTAAATTTAAAAGAGGACAAAATATGTAAAAAAGTATTAATACAGTACTGTACTGATAAATTAGAGCAACAATGATGTTAATGAAAATGGAACTTCAACCAATGAAAACTGCATTAAAATCAAGTTAACAAGTAGAATTAGTGGTAGTAGAACTTTATAGGACCTGTTGACATGGAAATATTGGTACAGTAGACATGCCACTACATACTAATGCAACAGAGGAGGAAGAGTAATAATATTAAGCCTTGCCTGACAAAACAACAGAGATCAAATAGTACTGCAAATAATGGATATGAAATGGAGGATCATCTACAATAGATAGGGTAATTAAAGTACTGTATTAACAACGAGGAGACCCAAAACTCAAGGTCAGAAAAATAATACAGTACTCGGACCAGTAAATGACTAAGGACCATAATTCTCTGTTTCAATATGTCAACAAAAATATAGAGAGTAAGCTCATACCTCCATCTCATTCTTGGTTCAACCCTCCATCTCTTCTTCAACACTTGTCTCTCACCAGCACAAACCCCTCAACACCAGACCTCCACCTCATTTATGGTTTGCCCCTCTTTCATTTCCCCAACACTTGTCTCTCACCAACACAAACCCCTCAACACCATACCTCCACCTCATTCTTGATCTGCCCCTCCATCACTTCCCCACCTCCTCATTATTTAATATTTCCTTAGTCAGTCTCTCACTCTTATTAGCTGAAATACAGGTACAGTACTGTAATTGGTCTACATATTGAAGGATACAGATATAGAAAGATTTTGCACTTCAGGATGTTAAAAGAATGCAGCAAAATATATAATTCAATAGCTTAGAGGACAATATAGTACTGTATAAGCAAATAAATACATAGCTAAATGAAAGCCTTAAGAAGTGCAAGAGAGAAAACTAATAATTAGTGGAATTAATAAGATTAAACAGCACCCAAGCAACTGAGTTGGCCTAAATATCCATTCGAATGACAGATATCCATCCATTAATCAAATAATCTAATTCACATTAATTTTGCCATCCTGTACTGTATAACCTCAATCCAAAAAACTGAAGATATGAGCTGTTTCACAGTGTCTAAACATGAACATTTAAAAACAACTGGGGAAGAGTGAGATAATAGCAACTCCTGCTCTGTAGTTTATATTTCTGGCTGGCTTTAAATATTCCACAGTACACATAAGAGAAAATTACTGTACTGTGATTAGTTAAAGGCAAGAAGTCACACTCCTGCCAAAGAAATGTCAGGTAGAAACCTCTTAGATAAATGGATGTGGGCATGCACTATTGAAAAATTATTGAATATATTACAATGTTGTGTTTGAAAACTCAGACCCCAGAGCATACAGAATTATCACGAGCACATTAAATTGTGATATGCTGTACTACATTATTTACAGAGAAACTATTGATCACCTCTACATTTATCACGCAAGATGATGAGAGCATTATAGTAGTTTTTCTTTCTTTTTACCTTGCTAATATACTTTTGTGTATGCTAAAACAAACAACCTATCACATTAATAAATATCAAATTAATAAAATGAAGTACTATTTTATGTTTTTAAGCTATTACAGAACTTCAGAATCATTATTTGCAAATCTTTGGTTAATAAAAACCAACCTGTACAGCGTTATCGGTGTAACCATTACGGCAATAATCTTCACCCGCTCAGAGTTAGCGGCATAACAATTAGGTGCCCAAATTACCATAGCAACATTGTATAAATAACTGAACTGGTATAACGTGGACTGCTGGTTTCCCTCACACAGAGAGAAGTTCAGGCAACAATGTAAGGGAAGCATTGACAACCCTGTTTTATGAGATTTTTGCCCTGTCATTCATTTGCTCTATCAAGCACAAGCATACCTGGTATTACTTATAATGGTTATGATGATAGTGTGGCTGACGAGCACTATGAATCAGGCATGAATTTGTCAATCAGTAATGAGAAAGAAATATCAATCAGACAAGGAAAAGGGCCTCCAGTGTTAATAAAAGTCACAATCAATGAACATAAAACAACTGATAACAATGATAAGACGCCACTGATGCCTTCTACAATACTCCTGGTCCATTCTGGCTCTTTTCGGAGTTCATTACAGCATTTAGGAAAAGGAAAGCAGTTTTGAGGGAAAAAAGTCCCACCTTCCCCAAACCAAGAAACTACAGTACTGTATATACTGTATATGAACACTTTGTACATTTTCACCACACTGGACCAGGGAAACCTTGCTCCTATGCCTCAATCATTGATATATCTAAGCATAAATTATTAAAATAAAATGAAAAGCATATGACTAAAATAAAGCTTCAGTAACCACAAGACTGAGAAAAGAAACCTAAAGGAAAAGTTCACCTTTTTATACAGATTATCCCAGTAGATATTTTACTGAAACAAAATTATAACATACACAGTATAAATTACATATTGGTTCTGTATATATAGATACAGTACAGAATATTCATAGTAGTAACATGTACTTCCTTAAAGTATACTGTACATACACATATACCTATCATGGGCACCATCACTACTTTCTTGCTAATGTTTGATGATTCTCCTTTTGCTCCTGACAAGCCAGAGGTAGGCATAGCTACAGCATGTGTGTACAGACATAATACAACAACACTGCCCTCCCATGCAAGTGCTGTTATTTACACCCTTAGTTAAGTGCTACAGATGCAGGACCACGCTCTCATACCAAGCTTTTGATAAGAATTCTTCAGATCATCAGGTGGTGTGCTGAGAGTTTAATCATACTGCATACATTGTTTGAAATTTATACAGCACACAGATGTTTTATTTCAATAGAATGAGTTTCATATAAATTTTCAACCACTGCATCCAATAAGACATAAATCTCACAGCCACAGTTCTGACAAGTGAACAACACTCAGTAAAGGCGTGGAATAAGAATTTGGCCCTTGTTCCTCATACTGTACTCCCAGACATTGGGAATATCCAGCTTTGATAATGGGATATGTGCAATGAGCTAAATAAACCATTCAGTTGTACAAGAGAGGGGGTGAGGAAGAGCACTCCTTCGCACATGCATGTCACTCGCACAGAAGGGAGGTGACTGGAGATAGATTTACATATAGAGAGGGTGATATGTCAATCATGCATTTATGACATGTTTTCTTTGAATGTGTTAGTTTACAATATGCTTGTATGTAACTGTACATATGCTTGTACTGTACGTAATATATATTTGTTTGCATGTGTATGTGTGTGTGTGTGTGTAGCTATATATATATAGTCAGGGAGATAGGTACAGACAACAGGAACAGGTAAGATGTATTACATCCATAAACACAAAATTCAACTTTACTACAGCAGTGAAGGTGAACCTTTCCTTTAATAAGGCAAACTCTTACACAGTGTATAAGCAAATTGCATGTAAGGGTTAACAGGAACTCTTACCTCTGAGTCAACATTGGGGGAGAGCTCTTGTGGGTCATAATCATACATGGCGACCATCTTGCGTACAGGCATGTTGGCGTAGATGTCTCCCCACCGGTCAGCTTGGTGCCCTGGCCCACCCTGCCCTGGTCCTGCCCCGCTCCGACGACCAACTGATCCATCCCGTCGTCTTCGTCCGCACTCGGATTCCTTCAATAGCTCTTGGGCAACTCGTTCATCATCAATCTGAAGGTCAAATGTGTATGTTGATCTTATCCTGGGAACTGTATCACATGTTGCTGCATCTCAATATTTAATACCCTGTTAATTCTTCAGATTCAATACACACTTCTCAACATAGCCATCTCTACTGGATGATGGCATGTATTATGCAAGATAGAACATTAATATGATATCACTCAGAGAAAACA
The DNA here is from genome assembly GCA_033782935.1 of Petrolisthes cinctipes. NCBI lineage: Eukaryota > Metazoa > Arthropoda > Malacostraca > Decapoda > Porcellanidae > Petrolisthes > Petrolisthes cinctipes. The sequence continues at coordinate 112,447 of JAWQEG010004358.1, forward strand.
TGTGTTATAGGCAACTCTGCTGTACAGGACTAACACCATTTATACCACTACATGCACATCTGGCCTCTTAACACTTGACAAAATCTCACCTGAACCCCTGAGATCATGTTGCAAGGGACATAACCCATCTGTCCCCCTGCCTCTCCCCAGTAGAAGCCGTCGGGATCCTTATCTCCGTACACCTTGATGAGTTGACCTTCCTTAAAGCCAAGTTCTTCATCACAGGCATCAGGGTTGGGGCTCATGGTTGGTGGGTCGTAGTCAAACAGTGCCACAAATATTCTGGCCTGTTGATCCCCAGCTCCTGGCCCTCGTCCTCCCCGGCCTCCATAATCACGCCCGTATTCTCCCCCACGGTGCCTCTCACTCTCATATCTGTCCCTGGGGTCCCTGGGGTCTCTGGGGTCTCTGGGATCTCTTGGGCCATGGGGGTCCCTAGCATAAGGGTCTCTTCTGTCCCTGGGATCACGATAGTGGGGATCCCTCATGTCTCGTGGGTCCCTGGGATGTCCCCTGTGTTGGGTGGGGCGGCCCCGCTCCACATGGGGCCGAGGGTGCTGTTGAGGTCCCCGAGGATCAAATCTTCCTCGACCACCTGGAACCGGGTTGTCATAGTCGTCCTCAGGGTACTCCTCAACTCCATGGGTTGTGTCACCTTCCTTCGTGATCTCTGTTGAATTCACCAGTATAAGTACAATCTTCATCTTCTGCTTACAGTACTTTCAATATGTTACAGGGATGAATCTAACTTTTTTTTCTCCTATCTCAACTCTCATTTGCATATCTCCACAAGAGCATCAGATACATAAAATTATGAATTGAAGGCTTCGAAATTCTCTATGCTATTCCCAGAAAGAAAACTACCTTGGTGTAGGTTGCCTGGTCGAGGTGCAATTTGGAGAAAATATCTTTCTATATATCAACAATTCCTCTATAGTTTTTGGTTTCCCAAATTCTCTCGTCTTTCCCACATCCCTACCTACTTCCCTTAAGACTTTCAATTACCTTCTCTACCTCACTCACACATACTCAGTATATTCTCTTCTAAAGCAGCACTTGCCTTCAGGCAATCACATCACTATTTCTTTTCTAGGATTGATAACTTTATAGCATACACTTGCCATTTCTCCCATCATCCTACAGATAACTCTACTACAAACAAATTATAGTGATTGTTCTAGCAACTCTATGACCGTTCTTTTGGCCCACTATCCATTACAGTAGCTATCACAGAGAGTTTTACTAATATCATACTGTATTTATAAGCAAATGCCATGTGGTGACAGACAGTAAACATACCTACTCAGTCCCATAACGAAAATAGTAACCTAAGTGACACTGAACCATAAAAGAGTTAGTCATCCTCACAATGCTATCAGTTAATATCCTTCTATGTAATATCATGAAGTAATTATCCATTAAAAAAAGTTGGTGCTAACTAAAATGTTTTTATGCTGAAAGAATATATCTTCTTTTCATTCACATTTGGAAAGTAGCTCGGCTTTATTTCAAATGAAGTTTTGTTCTTTAATTTTTGTATTCACAGCACAAAAACTATCCTTATTCTGCACTTTCTTGTAAACTTTGTGTAACTAATGTACTTTATATGGAAAGCTGAAGATATACCATGGCAGCTGGAACTAGTAAGGTGATCATTCAAATACCCATCACACTCGGTTACACTGTATATAGTTACAGAATAGTCTTCTTGCTATTGGTACAAATTAGACATCATAGAAACATATGATCCTCTGAAAAATGGTTATGGGACTGAGCTATACTGTATTGGTAACTTCTGCAGGGATAGTTTCAAAGACAATGCAATTACATTTCATCTCTTTAGGATGCCTGAGTGTTTATGTAATCTTGTACACAGAAAACATTTAAACATCATGGAAAATTGAAAGGGGGAGAACTTTGGAATTAACAGTATTTCAAGAGTTTTGTACAGGTGGAATGAAGGTAGTCTTTTTACAATGGTGCAAAAGTTCTATAATATACAGCTGCAATACCTTTCAAATGCAATACAACATCAATAATACCTACATAAATAATGATGCAAATGAGGAGTTGTCAGAGGAGTGAGTCAGAAGAGGTGATGTAAAGTAAAATATACACAGTATAAAGCAAGTGATGACAATAAAAATGAAGAGGGGGAAGGATAGACACTTAAATAACAACAGGACAATTATAAGTAACAATTAATATTAACATGTAGAGACTAACAACAACAAGAAACCCATATACATAATAGAAACTATATATAGAAACCTCATTGAATACAGACACCCACAGCCACTAAGCAGACAAACAGTTAGTTTTGTATCTGTAATGCATCAATAATAGGGCTGGGACTCAAGCCCAAGCCAAGCTGATCACCTGAGATACTAAAGAGTCTTATTGACTGTACTAACACAAGACTTGCATCTGGAAAGCCACTCAGTGAACCACTTATTCTATAAAAACATTCCTCGTGCCTTGCTCCCTTTCTGAAACTTTCCAAAAAAGGACAACAATGGCAAATGAGCCTTCCAGATTACTATATAATCATAAACCTCTGAACTCCTTTCTCTCAGTCATTCCTCATTTCTACACTTTCTTTATCTACAATATTATGTGTAAATCTAAAAGTTCATTACAGTAATATCAGTACTACTGTAATATATAACTATAAACTCCTTAACTCAGTTCTCCCAATCATTCCTCCTCTCTTTCCTACCCTCTCTTTATCTACAATATCATATTAAATTCAAAAGTTCATGGCAGTAATATCTTTATGGAATCCACCTCCCCTTCCCTCCAAACAGTTATTGCAGTAGTTATAATACTGTAGTGCCACTTATTTATACAGTACATGAATATCTACAAGGTACGGTAGTTACTCTACCAATGAATCTAGCTATATATTGTAGTTATACCAATATATTTAACCTGTACAAGAACTTCATCAACCTTTCAACCTTAGGAAATGATTCATTCCACTAAAGCATACCTTACATTCTCTTAGTACAGATACCACACAACTTCCAAACTGAATATATACCTGTCCATTAATGCTACAGTACTGTACAGTTATATGTAAACATTAATTTTTCTAAATCTATATGTGCACAACGCCACCCTGAAGCATTAAAGTACATTGCTAAGACAGTAAAGAGGTGCCTTGGTTACTGTAGGTGTCTAATTCTATACAAGGTTACATTAGGAGTGCAATATAATCATTGGGTATGTGTAGTAGGAGGAGGAGGAGGAGCCTGACGGGGATAGTACACTTTTCGTACAGTGAGCGCCTTGATTACCCCGAAGTATGCCAGGAAATAGGACTAAATTAATAATAATAATGGTGGCCTGTTGCGTGGAATAGTTTGGAGGAATCAGTTAATTGCTCCAGATTTACCAACACTGTACTACCCCCTTAATATGGTGATTTAAAAACCCAATGGAATTTGACTCGAGGAAAAAATAGCAAGCTTCTTTTTCCTGAAATAGTGATGTTAAGTACAGTGTTGGTAAATCTGGAGCAACTGATTCTGTCAAAATATTCCAGGCAACAGGCCACAATTATTCTTGTTCATCTGGTCCTGTTTCCTGGCATACTTTTGGGGAATTAAGGTGCTCCAATGCATCAAAGTATACTATCCTCTGTTGGAGAAGGAAAGATGGACATAAAACAGAAGGAAGTACTTGAGCCTATGGACATAAAACTCTGATGATGATAATAATAACAACAGAGAGAGAGAGAGAGAGAGAGAGAGAGAGAGAGAGAGGAGTGGTAGTACAGTATATGTAATAATAATAGAGAGAGAGTGTACAAAGATGAAGTGAGTTAGATGATATTCTGGATAAGTAGGATGTGGGTGTGAACATAATAAAAAGTACTTATCATATAAATATACAGTACTGAGGTGTAACAAACCAAAATGAATAAATACTGAACCAACAAAAGATTAAGCATCGTAAAACAAAACTATGGATACTGTACTTATTAAATTAATTACGTAATAAGGGGCTACAAACAACTACTGATAATATTTACTGTACCATCTGCTACAAACTAAAGGTAAATAATAAATAATATATATCTATGTCTTCTACTTTACACATGCATCAATTTCCAAATTTTCAACATAAAACCGCAGAGAAGAGAACAAGTTACTCAAACCCAAAGATATACATTTTTTGAGCTAATTCAAAGGTGAGCAAAGTTTTCATAATCAATTAAGATAGAATATTGCTAAACTCTTATCATGATCACCAATAATTCATCAAAAACTACAGTTAAGTTTTTCCAAATCAATCAGGCCTGTACAGTATGCTCAGTCCTAGTCATTAACTCTTCTACCAAAATAACATGTATACTTTAATAATTTTCTGGTACTAAGCGTAGGACAGAGCTGACAGACTACATTACATTAACCTAAAAGGACTAGTGATTATGAGTCAAGGAAGAACCTGTTGTTGATTTGAAAGGTTACTGATACCCCCAAACTACTGTATGCCAAAAAAAAAACCAGACACCCTCAATGGTACTAACAGAGGGTCTGTTTTGTAGCATAATTTGGAGGAATCAGAGACCAAATTTCACCAACAAACGAATCTCCCCTTAAGAAATAATGGAGGTCTTATATAACTATGGTCCCCTGAGTGAAGCAGAGGATGGCTGTATGTATCGGTAACCTCATTTTGCAGCCTCAGGTCATGCGCGGTCAGCAAAAAAATAATATGCAGGATGTCCAGAGCAACTATCCTAACTTTGGGAGATGACAGAGATGAGTATTCTAAGATATAAATATTCACTACTAATGAAGAGTTGTATTTGCAGTATTTTCCATACCAAGTTACATTGATTTACATGTACAGGACAGGCTCTCAAAACATATTCGGCATCCCATGCTCCGATACTTTCCGCAATAATCACTGCTTCATGGTTCAGAATGCCTCATGTGGTATTGAATAATGTATCATGCAGTAAGGGTGCTGAAAATTTTCTGTTTATGGCCTGTACATATTCAGTTGGGAGAGAGATGTACTACTGACCAACTACAGTACATTTAAATCCCTTAAACTCACTACCCACTACAAATTAATCACACCTTCAAAATATGTACGGTATATTTCTTAGAATTCCTTCCTTTATCATCTCCCAAAGGTAATACAGCTTCAACACTGACATCCTATGAAGTAAATATTAAACACATTATAAAAACACAGGAAACTAGTACATTAAGAAAACAACAACAAAACATGTAATTAACAAAACTATTCAACAGAAAAGCTAAAATCTGATAGAAACAAACTATGAACATCAGTTGAGGGTGGGTGTTTGTACTGTATGTTACTTGACAGAGGTCCTGAATACTCACGTCTGTTGCGGGGAGTTCCCTTGCCTGGTAAGAGGAAAGAAATGATTCAGGCTCTGGCAGACATTTTAGGGAGAGAAAAATCAACCCAAAGTCTGAGAAGGAACAGAAACTGAGAAACCAAAATAGACCACTGCATTCAAACAAAATTCTCTCTCCAGTTCTTGATTAACAAACCTGAAGACTTAATTTTGATGTTTCATGATTATTATACTCAATGGTTATCAAACTATGGGCCAAACATTTACTTCTAAGGGCCGTAGGCAAGAATATTTGTGGTGTTGACGATGGTGTGGTACTGGTACGATGGCTCTATAGTTTGTCTATGGAGTCATCGTGCTGGTTCCACACCATTGTCATCACCTCCGATATTCTTGCCTACGACCCATAGTATATATGCTTATTCTGGCATATACATATACATGTACAGGTACAAGTATTTAATTATACATTACATCACTGTTTGTTGTTAATGAAAAAGAGATTGAAAACTTGAAATCAAACTAACTGTAAGGGAGATTCTCTTTAACTTGAAATGGTCTATTTCTCATCACTTAAGAACAATAGATTAGCACAGCTTAAAGGAACTTTAGGAGCATATAGAAAGATAGAACATGTGAATATAGTATAGTGCTCTGAAGGTATTATCAAATAAACTGTGTCCAAGAGATGATTAAATCTGATATTCAAGAAATTGAGTCAAAGTTTGGTATTAGAAAAGGAGAACAATCAACAAGAGGCTTCACCATACCTTTGGAGGCAAGAAAGAAACATACATCTCCACACACAACACATCACAAAAGCAATAAGGGGGTAGTATAGTGTTGGTAAATCTAGAGCAACTGATTCTTCCAAACTATTCCAAGCAACAGGCCACCATCATTTTTGTTCATCTGGTCCTCTTTCCTGGCATACTTATGGAGGAATCAAGGTACTCCAATGTACCAAAAGTTTATTACCCCCTTAAGAAAATACATAACAGACAAGTAGCACAAGCAAGTTAACATAACATTAAGAGTTAAATTAGCTTAGAATATTGTTTAGTATCCTGTGTGCAATACATACCAGACTATATATAACTAAATGAGGAATTCTTTATATTCACACTCACTGCATTCACCAATCATAAAAAGACAACAGCATCAATAATAACCAAGTGCAATTCAACCAATCTGTACCATTACTTAAATACATATAGTCATAATTTCAAAATACCTGTATAGTATAAAAAAAAAATTGATGTGAGGACTAAACCCGATATGTGTACCCACCAGTGTCGACTCATTTCTCAATTCGTACTTAATTAAGGGGAGAGTATACATTTGGTACAGCCACAATAAAATATCCACCGACACTTTCCTTCCATCGTAGTAAATATCTTGGTATTAAAGATCAACATGTGTATGATTTTGCAGCAGCTCATAATAATAATTGAGGGGGTTGAGTTGACATTAAGGTTTTGTATTGTTATATTTTGAAATGATACCGATATATTTGCATGATGCAAGGAAAGTGTCGTTGGTTATTTGATTGTGGCTGTACATTAGAGCGGCTTGATTCCTCCAAAGTGTGTCATGAAACAGGACCAGATTTGCAAAAAATAATGGCATCCTGATACTGTACTTGGAATAGTTTGGCGGAATCAGTTGCTCCAGAATTACCAGCACTGTACCTCTCCCTTAAGTTAATACAGTACAGTCGCAGCACATAGTCCTTGAACAGACTTCCCCTTACACCCTGGTCAAGGACTATGTGCTGCGACTGTACATGAAAATACTATAAAACTTTAACCACATGCAAATTTGTAAAGTATGTACATAAGAATGACATATGATTGGTGTTCCATAAGCTGTACCAATACTGTACAGCAACGCCATATATACTGTACACTAGCATCTGACTTCCAACACATCAACGGACGAAGTGAACTCTTCCTAAGTAATAATGTACTGTAGAAAAAGAATGTAGCAATATATGCTATGTTGTATACTTTATTGTTTTCTGACTGTCTAGCAACATTTGGCTCCCACTAAAAGCTTCATTTGAAAAACTGATACTGAATGGTATAGGTATAGGTAAAATGTTATATGACTATATACAAAAAATATCTAAGAAAGTTTATATGTAATGGTACAAGTTACTCTTATCTGATAAGCAAAATCAGCTGTAGTAAAAACAACCGTGATTATTTCATTAATTTCTGTCACAGAAGGTAAAAAACAGTTACTTTTGCCTTTAACATTTTCCAAACTCTTCTGGAAACATTTGGCATATTTATTGTACATGTGATTACTGTACAAAACTGATAGTAAAAGGTCTTGAATGAAAGATATGAAAAGAAAGTACTGTATACCCAGAGTGCTCGTAGATTATGACTGATATAGCCTTTCCCTAGTCACAAACATTACCACACTCAAAAATACTAAACACAGAAAGGTCAGGGGTCTCATATGTTACCAGAAGAGTACAGGGATTATTGAAGGCAATTGCACAATCATCAGAAGCAATGCATTCTATTAAAACAACCATACAGTTTGAGACGTACGACTTCCATCACCACAAACAAACAACACTATCCATGCACCTTGATTTCGGCCAGCTTCTCTATTTGACTCAGCAGCTACAAAATGCATCTACAATTAGTTTTCCTGTGTGTGCTCAACACATATTACAACCGGTGTTCAAAGTGAAATGCCCTACTGTATACTATAGTACTGTACATCTCCTGTACGTAACAAAATCCCAGGAGTTAAAATCTATTACGCTCGGTCTGGAGCACAAACTGCCTCACAAAAATATGTAGGAAGCATGTAGGAAAAAGAGGTTATGGTGCAACAACAATCATCTGTTTATGAGTCAAAAAGACATGTTCTGTATGTAGTGGAAAAAAGCCTTTAAAACGGTACAGATAAAGAAAGAGTAAAGAGAATCCTCGTGGACAAAATTGGTCATCCCAAAAATTGGCCGTGGGAATTAAGCAATCTTGTGGCAGCTTAACTCAAGCTTTCAAAACAACATAAAGTGTGCTGCATACTCATTGATCTGCAGTCTGGTATCAGCAGTTTGTCCTATATAAAAAATATAAAATTCACCACTTAGGATGTACTCACAATGATCCTACCGTAGCGAGTAAAGTCTTGTGAGACTAGGCTATAGATTAAATCACAAATATTAACTTTTCCATATTTTCACATGGATGTAAAATAATTACAGTATTGTCTGTTGGTCAAGGATACAAATTTTTACTGTATACTCGTTATAAAATTTAGCACTTCACTACAGTTCAAAAGCCAAATAGTTTCCTACAGTACCAAAGGGAAAATGGCATTTAAAAAGAGGGGATTCATCCATTCCAACTATGTACAGTCCTGAATTACGATAAGGAGGTAATGTTTGCTCTTTACCTTTCAGCCCTAGAGTACTGAATAAAGAGTTTGAGAGTCTGGCCAGGCCACTCCGGGTAGAGCCTGGGGGCCACAGAGGAGAAGGGGAAGGGTGGGAGGGTGGAAGGGGATGTAGGCCAGGGAAGAGGGACGGGGAAAAGAAAAATGGACACACTTATTCATCTTTCTAATGTTAAGCTGAGATTAGAATTAAATGTTAGGAATTACACAAACCTTATGTAATCATTATAGCTCATATGAGAGCTTGGGCATTATTTCACAGTTAGATATAGATATAGTTTATATAATTTCTCGAGTCATGGTAATCTATTGATATTTTAGTACACTACTTCAATATCAGATGCATTATGTCAGAAATTTAGAATAACACAGAATTCAAATAAAAGTCATTGCTTCCTTGAAAAGCATAAAAGGTGATTATTTATAATAATAATAATATTCATAATACTGTAATAATAATAGTCATACTGTCAGAAGCTTAGAATTAATTATATTTTAGGTTATTAGAAAATGATGAAAGAGCCTGAAGGAGTAAGTCTGTATGTCAGTATACCAGTAAGGGTGAAAACAAGTGCAGCAAAGCAGTAAAAGTACAGTGAAAATAACAGGTGATTAGCGGCAACAGCAGCAGCAGCAACAGCAGGAACAGCAGCAGTGAGGTGCATCATTCTCAGCACAGCACGGCTCTCCCCTTTCACACCTTGGACTGCCCTGTGTCTGACTGGCTGCAATGTGGTGTGTGTGTGTGTGTGTGTGTGTGTGTGTGTGTGTGTGTGTGTGTGTGTGTGTGTGTGTGTGTGTGTGTGTGTGTGTGTGTGTGTGTGTGTGTGTGTGTGTGTGTGTGTGTGTGTGTGTGTGTGTGTGTGTGTGTGTGTGTGTGTGTGTGTGTGTGTGTGTGTGTGTGTGTGTGTGTGTGTGTGTGTGTGTGTGTGTGTGTGTGTGTGTGTGTGTGTGTGTGTGTGTGTGTGTGTGTGTGTGTGTGTGTGTGTGTGTGTGTGTGTGTGTGTGTGTGTGTGTGTGTGTGTGTGTGTGTGTGTGTGTGTGTGTGTGTGTGTGTGTGTGTGTGTGTGTGTGTGTGTGTGTGTGTGTGTGTGTGTGTGTGTGTGTGTGTGTGTGTGTGTGTGTGTGTGTGTGTGTGTGTGTGTGTGTGTGTGTGTGTGTGTGTGTGTGTGTGTGTGTGTGTGTGTGTGTGTGTGTGTGTGTGTGTGTGTGTGTGTGTGTGTGTGTGTGTGTGTGTGTGTGTGTGTGTGTGTGTGTGTGTGTGTGTGTGTGTGTGTGTGTGTGTGTGTGTGTGTGTGTGTGTGTGTGTGTGTGTGTGTGTGTGTGTGTGTGTGTGTGTGTGTGTGTGTGTGTGTGTGTGTGTGTGTGTGTGTGTGTGTGTGTGTGTGTGTGTGTGTGTGTGTGTGTGTGTGTGTGTGTGTGTGTGTGTGTGTGTGTGTGTGTGTGTGTGTGTGTGTGTGTGTGTGTGTGTGTGTGTGTGTGTGTGTGTGTGTGTGTGTGTGTGTGTGTGTGTGTGTGTGTGTGTGTGTGTGTGTGTGTGTGTGTGTGTGTGTGTGTGTGTGTGTGTGTGTGTGTGTGTGTGTGTGTGTGTGTGTGTGTGTGTGTGTGTGTGTGTGTGTGTGTGTGTGTGTGTGTGTGTGTGTGTGTGTGTGTGTGTGTGTGTGTGTGTGTGTGTGTGTGTGTGTGTGTGTGTGTGTGTGTGTGTGTGTGTGTGTGTGTGTGTGTGTGTGTGTGTGTGTGTGTGTGTGTGTGTGTGTGTGTGTGTGTGTGTGTGTGTGTGTGTGTGTGTGTGTGTGTGTGTGTGTGTGTGTGTGTGTGTGTGTGTGTGTGTGTGTGTGTGTGTGTGTGTGTGTGTGTGTGTGTGTGTGTGTGTGTGTGTGTGTGTGTGTGTGTGTGTGTGTGTGTGTGTGTGTGTGTGTGTGTGTGTGTGTGTGTGTGTGTGTGTGTGTGTGTGTGTGTGTGTGTGTGTGTGTGTGTGTGTGTGTGTGTGTGTGTGTGTGTGTGTGTGTGTGTGTGTGTGTGTGTGTGTGTGTGTGTGTGTGTGTGTGTGTGTGTGTGTGTGTGTGTGTGTGTGTGTGTGTGTGTGTGTGTGTGTGTGTGTGTGTGTGTGTGTGTGTGTGTGTGTGTGTGTGTGTGTGTGTGTGTGTGTGTGTGTGTGTGTGTGTGTGTGTGTGTGTGTGTGTGTGTGTGTGTGTGTGTGTGTGTGTGTGTGTGTGTGTGTGTGTGTGTGTGTGTGTGTGTGTGTGTGTGTGTGTGTGTGTGTGTGTGTGTGTGTGTGTGTGTGTGTGTGTGTGTGTGTGTGTGTGTGTGTGTGTGTGTGTGTGTGTGTGTGTGTGTGTGTGTGTGTGTGTGTGTGTGTGTGTGTGTGTGTGTGTGTGTGTGTGTGTGTGTGTGTGTGTGTGTGTGTGTGTGTGTGTGTGTGTGTGTGTGTGTGTGTGTGTGTGTGTGTGTGTGTGTGTGTGTGTGTGTGTGTGTGTGTGTGTGTGTGTGTGTGTGTGTGTGTGTGTGTGTGTGTGTGTGTGTGTGTGTGTGTGTGTGTGTGTGTGTGTGTGTGTGTGTGTGTGTGTGTGTGTGTGTGTGTGTGTGTGTGTGTGTGTGTGTGTGTGTGTGTGTGTGTGTGTGTGTGTGTGTGTGTGTGTGTGTGTGTGTGTGTGTGTGTGTGTGTGTGTGTGTGTGTGTGTGTGTGTGTGTGTGTGTGTGTGTGTGTGTGTGTGTGTGTGTGTGTGTGTGTGTGTGTGTGTGTGTGTGTGTGTGTGTGTGTGTGTGTGTGTGTGTGTGTGTGTGTGTGTGTGTGTGTGTGTGTGTGTGTGTGTGTGTGTGTGTGTGTGTGTGTGTGTGTGTGTGTGTGTGTGTGTGTGTGTGTGTGTGTGTGTGTGTGTGTGTGTGTGTGTGTGTGTGTGTGTGTGAGAGCACTTAACAACCTTGCCACATACTGAAGACTGGTATGTTGGGGTAGGTAAGTATACAGGTGGTTGGGTGGATATTTCAATGTGAGTAGGTGAAGGTGTTACAGACAAGCTTAATTACTGGGTTGGACTGGCAGGATGCAGGTGAGTGAGTATAAATGAGGCATTCCAAATAGGAAAAGCATACCAGCCAACAAGGTGAAATGCTTTTATGTCTCATTATTTTGGGACATTGGTTAGTATGCAAGAACGTTTGTGGTGTTGACGATGGCATGGTACCGGTACGTCTACTCCATAGACAAACAACAGAGTCATCATACAAGTACCATGTCACCTTCAACAACACGGATATTCTTGCATATGGCCCATTAAGTCATAACACATTTAACTTTTCAAACACCAGGATATTTCATAATAGGGAAGGTGTAATAGCCACTTCACCTGGTCAGTTGACATACCACATCTATCTATATGACCTCAAATGAACTAATCTCTTTATTATATGGTGCAAAAAAGCTGTTCCAGCATGTGGATATGACTCAAACTGCATCGATGAGCATAAAGCAAGTATCACGGAAGCACATTTTTCTTAGCCGTACTTTGAAATAATCCTCCCTCTGTCCTTGAGCTTGCTACCTGAGGACTGCAAGGCACCCGTACATCCAGACAGAGAAAGGTATGCTCACAGGTGGAAAATGAATCATGGAGAATGAAAGAAAAAGTGCCTTTGTGATACCCACTAAAGTGTGCATAATATGTACCTGTAAACATGTGTCCATTTTCCTACTCTGCCGGAAACAGCATCAACATTTTTCTGGTGCCTTTGTATGTGTGGCAAGAGATTGATACCTGTACAGTATTTGTGTACTTGCATCAGCATCAATATGTGTGTGTGTGTGTGTGTGTGTGTGTGTGTGTGTGTGTGTGTGTGTGTGTGTGTGTGTGTGTGTGTGTGTGTGTGTGTGTGTGTGTGTGAGTGTGTGTGTGTCCCTGCATGTGTGTGTGTTTGCATTTGCATATCTGTGCTTGTATGTATGTATCTTTATGTGTTTATTTGCATGTATATGTATGTGGTGCTTAACTCACCTATGGCAGGTATGGTGGTGTGTGGTTGTTGTTGTTGTTGTTGATGTTGTTGTTGTTGTTGTTGTTGTTGTTGTTGGTGGTGACCGGGGTACACCTCCTTATCACTCAAGTTATCCTCGTGTTCCAATATGGTCTGTCCCAGGTGGTCCGTCCGCTGGCCCGGCCCACCACCGGTCCGCCTGCCCAGCAACCGGTCCCTCAGGCTGCTTGGGGCATGCTGTTGGTATGCCCCCGTGCCCTGCTGGTGTATTCCCGGCCCTTGGTGCGAGACTTGGTGTGGCCCGGGTTTGTTGTGCCCATCTATCACAGACATGTCCTGTAGCAATAAAAAACTCATACATTGCCTATCTCACCCTTTCTATTCTATATACAGTAATGTATTAAAAAACTCTTACATTGCCTCTTTCACTCTCTGTATTTCATCATACACTATAGTACTGGTACGATTCAATTCTTGTCTCACTCGTCTTGAAATTAACTCCATATGTTTCATTCTCTCCCTCCTCTACATTGTCCGAGTATTATTGTCTTGTATACAGTTTGCTTCACTCTCCTCATCTTGTACACAGTTTGTCTCCCCTTCCATCTGGTATGCTGTTGTCTGTCTCCCTATTTCGTTTACTGTATATTTCACTATTCCTGTCTCATAAAGTGTCTGTTTCAGTTCTTACTTTCCTTGTAGTGTGCACAGTTTGTTGCATTTTCCTTTTCTCACACACATAATGCTTGCCATTCTATCATTATGTCTCATACACTGTTCATCTCCCTTTTCTTGCCTCACATAATGCCACTCTCTCTCCTTGATTTCTACACCACTTGTCTCACTCACACAATCTCACTAACCTAATCTCCTTGGCTCAGTCTCATTGCCCTATTTACCATGCCTCTCCATAACTATCCTACTCCCCCTGCCATATCTCCCATAATTATTGGCAGCTTCTGAGCCTCTTTGTCCAGGATGCTGCCTGCACCTCTTACTGTACTCTCAAACCCTATCTGTCTCACCCATCTGTACACAATATATGTCTGTCACCACAAAGTCAGTCAGTTAAGGGGATAGTATACTTTTGGTACATTTAAGCACCAACAGGACCAAGTTGACAAAATTAATTGTGTTCTGTTGCTTGGAATAGTTTGGAGGAATCAGTTGGTCCAGATTTACCCACATTGTATTTCCCTGTTAATGAAGTACCTCCTCACCTGCTTCCACTCACTCCTCATACTGACTTCACACCCCACCTGACCCAGACCACCAAGGTAACTGCCTCATCCTGCCTCTCACCTGCCAGCCTGCCTGCCAGCCTGCCTGTCTACCCTCACCTTCCCCTGCCCCACACACAAACACACCCTCTCCTCTCCTCCCTCTCTCTCTCTCTCTCTCACTCACTCTCTTTCACCCTCCCTCCACCCTGGTTCACTCACTCACTCACTGTTCCCTCACCCCAATATCAGTCAGTCCACCTTCCCTTATTTCATCCTGTCAAATCAACATCTTTGTCATATTTCCCGAAATTTTTTCCTCTCTCCTCTTTTCACCTATGCTCGCCCACTCACTTTATATTTTCCTCACTGTCCATCATCAGACACAGGAAATAAAAGTTCTACATTCCCCATAGCTTGATCTGTCTCCCTCCAGTTGTTTCCTTCTGTCCCTTATAGAACCACAGAACTCCTCTCCCCCCACCCTTCTCTCTCAGTCCCCATCTCTGCCTGTCCTTCCTCTCACTTCTCCTCCCACTCTCTTCTCTATCCCACCAACCTGCCTCTCTTTCCACCCTCTCCTACCCTCAGTCCCTCCCTCCCTCCCTCCCTCACTCCCAATTTTCACCACACTCCCCTCACCCTGCCCAACCCCTACCCTCCCTTCCATATTGATCTACTGTAGTTGCCCCCTGTCCCCCCTCGACCTTCACCCACGGTCACCGGTCTCTTTCCCCATCCCATCCCTCCCCTCAGCCTGTCCTTTCTCCCCTTCCACCCTTTCCTAACCCTTCTTAATCCCTTCTCTCTACCATTACACACCCTTTATTTTCACCCAGACATCTTTCCTCTCTCCTTACACCCTGCATTTCTCTTTATACTCCTCATCCCTTTACCCCTCTCATTCCATCCCCATTATTTCCTTACCTTCTCTAGACTTCTCCCCCTCCTCTCCCTCCTCTTACTCCTGCCTTACCCATTCCCCTTTCTCATCATCCTTATCTACATTCCTCATCCCCTTTCTCTCAACTTTCTCTGTTACACCCTATCCATTCCCTCTAACATCCATCCTCTTTTCCTCTATCTCTCATTCCCTTCAACAAGCATACATGTCAACTGCCTACACTTGCCATCTCTCTTGCTCCTTTAACCTCTCACTCCCACTCAACTGACCTCCCAAATGCCACCTCTACCTCTTCACATCTTTTCCTTGTCTCTCTCTCTCTCTCTCTCTCTCTGTTCTGTATTTATTCTCTGAAACACAGTTAACCCATAATTCGGTATTGGGTTAAGATTTATTTATAATTCTTGTTCATTCCACTTCATTTTCAATATCCCACTGACATACTACTGTACATAGTGTTGCTTCAAGTATCTTTTCTTTCACAATGATCTTTTTTCCTTTAAGATCATCTAATTGTTTATGGAGGAAGATATTTATTTTTAATCCAAAGGCAATTGATTACTGTATTTCAAACTGTGATGAGGAATAGACTGCCTTGGGCTTAGGTTATCTGTTCTGCAACAAACAATGGAGAGAGAAAATGCCTTATATTCACCAACATTCCACACCTTAACATCAAGTCACACTACTATACTATCAGAGGAAAAACTGCAAAACAACATAAAACAACAACTTAATCAAAAGGGAAACATAACTAAAAAGGGTGAAACAAAAAAAGGGTTACCTCATCAGACAACTCAGTTTCGCTCTCCTCTGCAATATCCGACAATTCTGAGGGTTGCAACATGTCTTCATCATCTTGTTGCAACTGCTGAATACAGTGGCAGAGAAAGGAGGAATGAGGATGGAGGGCTAAGGGGGGGTGGTACAATGCAAGTAACTCATTACAAATGATGCAAAACAAAATAGTACAAAATGCAAAACAAATAAGATATTGATAGCTAAATTTAAACAAAACCAAAATGCAGTGAACAAAATACAGGTATGCGTGAACTATAGCCTACAAATTATATATCTTCCAGACTACATCAAACTACCACTTTGAATACTAAGCCATGTCAAGATTTATGAGTATGTACTGTACACGACCTAGAGTGCTACCGAGAGAGAAAAAATCATATAATAAAAAATAGCATGGTAATTGTATACCATAAAGATTATCACAGTAAGTAAATGAATATGGGGAGTTTTGGCAGAATTATAATTAACAGACTATAGCACGCAAGCCAACTGAGAGATAACTCATAAATAAGAAGCTGACATAAAGTAACAACACAAGCAGATGCTGACCTAACTGGAGTACCAGTCATTATGTCAATTTATATCAACTATTTGTATAACATGCAGAACGTATGTCACTTCTACATTCAATATTTATAATAACAGTTGTGAATTTTTGTTTAAATATTGTACTTTTAAAAGTTAATAAATTAGCTCAATCATTATTCTAGGGATACTGCTTTAACACTCTGGAGGTTCCTTTAATGTTTGGTTAGATAATACTGTATTAAGACATGTGTGAAGATGAATATTCGTATGCACCCTTACACTGCAAACTTGCTTCTTCAAATTAATACTATACAGCGATGTACTATTACAAGCCTTACACATCACACAACCTCAAAGCTTCACATCTCACACTACTACTGTACTCCTACCCACACTAACCTTGCCCCTTCCTCGTGTGCGACCAAAGTGTGAAGGTATCTGACTGGGTACAGAATCACCGGATACACTGTCTCTGCTCTTGGTGCGCACCGTGACTTGCTTGGGTTCGAATCCAGGAATTTTGGTAAGGTCTATCACTGCATGGTCACCTGTGGGGGAAAAAAATTACTGAAGGAGGAAGAGAGAGACCATCAACGGCAGCATCAGTAGATTCGCCTGAATCTTTTCATCAGCATATATACAATACAGTTTACAGCATAGATAGTGATTAACACCCATGTGCGTATGAAAGTATAACTGTGTATGTATGTATCTTGGCATGTGTTTGTGAAATTGTCCCCATAAGAAGAGAAGACTAACCAGTAGGACTTTCAACCTCCTTGACTTTCTTTCCATCGGCGTATACAGCGTAACCAGTGACGGGCGCCCCATTAGAAGTGCCACCATGACTGTTGATAGTGACTGGGAGCCAAGTCACCAGTAATGATCCATCCTGGGGGCCAGCTTCAACTTGCACATCCACTGGTGGGTCTGGCAAACCTGTGGAGGGGATGGAAGGA
The DNA here is from genome assembly GCA_033782935.1 of Petrolisthes cinctipes. Lineage (NCBI taxonomy): Eukaryota > Metazoa > Arthropoda > Malacostraca > Decapoda > Porcellanidae > Petrolisthes > Petrolisthes cinctipes. The sequence continues at coordinate 129,595 of JAWQEG010004358.1, forward strand.
TGGGAAAATTGTGTGAGGAGGGGAGGGGAGGGGAGGAAGGGAAGAAAAGGTGGAGGCAAAAGAAGGAAAAGACAATATGGATGTGGCCAAAAGAGAAGAAGGAAAGTGGGGAGGGGAAACAGAGGTGGAAGAAGGCAGGGAGGACAAAAATGGGGTGAAAAAGTAATAGGGAAGGGTGAAGGAAGAGAGACAAATGAGAAGTGTAAGGAAAGGAAGGCAGCAAGATAAGGAAAAGAACAAAACATGAAAAATTTGGTGAGTCAAGAGGATATAGGACAAGGACAAGGTAAGAAAGGGAAAAAAGAATGAAAAAATTTATTAATAACTATAACTCTGTACCTAAGTAAAAAATAAATAATATACCCACATTTATGAGCATTTAAATCCTAATCAGATACACATGATCATTATTTCTAAATATATGGGGGGTGAAAAGTGTTAATTACTGCACATTATGACCGTATTCATTATCGTAAAAAAGGAACATTCATTTCAGCTGTACAGTAGTCACTGGTACTCTAAAGTTAAGACATGGTTGATGGTCTAACTGTCTTGAACAATAATTAGAGGTATCTTTCCTTCATGGAGGTTAATAGCAACTGTACCGATCTAATAAAAAATGCCCATTACAGGTATGTAATGCATGAAAGGCATGTTCAAAGATATATATAATGAATAGAATAACTCACATTACAGCATAAAAATTTGCAACAATTTACATAACAACTCTTATAAATACATTGATACAGTATAAAGACAATGGAATAGATTAAAGGTTTACAGTTTTTACAGAACTAACTGTCTTCAAACTAAAATGTCCTACTCAATTCTCTGGGGTAAGTGAAGCTCATTCCTATTCCTGGGTTAGTACATAATAACGGTACCTTGATCTAACACTAACTGCACCATTTTACCATCTCAGAGTTACAAATAAACAAACAAAGATACATATACAAACTGTATGATTATTATATAGATGACTAATTAGAGTGCAACCATGATAAGGTAGTAGTAGCATAGGAAAGCAGAGATTGGGAAATTATATCATGCAGGAGAATCATTTAATTGATTTGAGGAGATGCCACACAGCTGTACAAATGAAAGAAAAAAAAATAAAGAAAAAATACAGTACATTTCAAAGTACTGTACTGTGTTCAGCAGTGCATGTAAATTTATGTAACAACCCCAGGTGGAATGCACATGGATCCTTCCTGTACACTATAATGCTATAATGTACAGTTTCGGACACTTGAAACAGACACTTGAAAAAGGGCCCCTCACAGAGCAGAACTCTCAATTGCAAACTATGTCTTGTCCTTCCATTAGTACAGTATGCTCAATGAGGGGCCCTGTCTCCATTGGGCCCGTTACATGTGTCCAAACCCATGCCTCTAAATGTCAAGTTATCAAGGGCATTAGTTAGTCTGAGGATGACACAGTAGTGGTAAGAAAGTACAAGTACCAGTTTACAGTTGTTACTAGGTATTCAATAAAGCATCTTCCACCTGGGATAATATTATTTATGTCTTAAACTCATGTGCATGACTGTAGTTGCCTCCAGGGGAACAGTATATGAAGACAAAATTTATTCATAATTAATGGGTAAAGAAAATAAATATAAGAGTGAGAATGACATACCTGGAAACTACTGTACTGTATGTTATTGAATTTTGACAACTCTTTTATACCATGATCAAAGTTATTCCCATTAATTATGGTCCTAAAGTATTTCAGCTTAATATATACAGTAAATAAATCAACTAAGAAGTAAAACAGGGCTACATGTGAGCAAACATTGCAGTTCCTAAAACATCATAAATACAAAATTCATGGCTATTCATTCTGCAACAAAAATTTTCATTAAGATTCTATGGTTGTCAGTTACCTTGAATTACAAAAATTACTGTATTAGTAAAGATTAATAAAAAATAATAGATCCTAATTATCACAAAAACATTGTGTTGAAATAAATGAGATAAAAATTCAGGACACACGTCTGCAAACTCTTAACAGAATTAGCTACTTCATAAATCATACAAAGAAAAATTAAAAGCAACTTCTCACTATCCTTGAAGAATCAACCAGTACAGTATAATAAACCCTCTTTCGCATATGTAACACATCCATGTGGCATAATCCTTTTGTTGTACAGTCCATGGATTAGTTTGTACTTTATCAATACCCTTCACATATATGATAAATACACACTTAAAAAAAAAAAAAAGAAAAAAAGTTATAGTGTATTCTCAGAGGTAATTTGAGGTGGTCATCCTGAATGAAAATCCAGTAAGTATATTAATGCTGTGGATTATGAACTTAACTCTCTATATTTTCTAAAGCTTTAACTACATATTAATGACATGAATTTGCTGATCTGATCATAGGTATGGGCATTTATGATGAGTAGTGTAGGCAAGTACAAGTTTCCAGTTACTAGGTATTTCATTAATTATATTCCACCTGGGATATCCCTAAAAATACCTTCAGATGATGCTTTTCCTTTCTGTCTCCCATCATTCACTTTACTACTACACCTTACATTACATCTATCACACAGCAATACACCCTAACTATCCTATTCTTTATCATATAAATAAATTCTATTCATTCTTTCTCCACACTTCGCTTTCTTTACGAAACATCTCACATTTTTCCTTGTGTTATTATTTCTTGACTACAGAGTAGATCTTGTCAAGTTATTTTCATCCTACTGTACTATAATCTAATAACAATGCAAGTAAAAAATATATGGAGCCTTTCTATAAACACAAACCATCATTGTCAATTTTAGTTTTCAATCTTAGGTTCAAGCAATTATACCCAGTGATTAATTCATGAGTGGAACAAAATGTACTGTACTTTTTTTTATCATCACCAGTCAATGATAGTCCCCTGAATAACTATCCTCCTCCTAAACCAAATGTTGCAAAGCTATCATTCTAACTGTCCATCTGTTATCAATTGTACAAGTACTATGATCTGCCCAAATTTCATGTCTTTCTTTATACAGTACCTGTACAGTGTTTAAAATTATTTTGAAACTTTGTCTCCTATCTCATCCATGATTATAATTCTCTCTAGATAATATTCAGCAATATTTTTGCAATCCGTGGCCTTGTATATAGCAAAATCTTACTCCCTGAACAGCTACATCATACAGTATTACAACTGGAACGTTTAATATCCTACATTATATTAATCCATACAAATAATACAAATAACAAAGAGAAAAATAAATCAAATAACATTAATTAAACTCATTTGCATCAGTTACAGAAAGTATACAGAGTAATTTCAACCAGGATGGTAATTGAAAAGCAGCAATTATTAAAGGAAGTTTGTTACCTTAAGCCATCACCCTATATACGGTACTACAGTGTAACCGTTGTGCATAAAATATTGTACCAGGTATGTAGTTAATGCACAAGCCATGGTTAGTAGTAACTAAATGTGTTTTCTCTGTCATGATGAGGTAGATACTCTATAAAGCAGTTTTTAAGATTTAAAAAATTTATAATAAGAGCAATTCATTAGAGAATGCTAGGCAACAGTGATATTACATTTTGTTCCAGGAATCTCTCATTTATTTTGTATTTTCCATTTGAGCAATGATACAGACATAATACCGGTCATTCCCTACCATCTTTAGTGAGAAATATATACAACTGATAGATGTAATATCCATATCCAAAATATTTCTGTGCTGTTTCTACAACACATATTAAATGAGATGCAATAAATAATAATACTGTGTATGATGATGACAGGATCTGGAAATATTCAGAGGTCTGTTCCATCCTATACACAGTACAGTATTGCAAATGTATACTGTAGTTGTATGTTGTTGGAAATCATCTAAAGTAAAGAATGAACTAGCTTTAGTTTACAGTATTTACATTCATAACTGTATCTATTTTCAAAAATTATAAGTAAATATGAGAGAATGCCCAGATATTACTTGAGAGACAAAGAATGGTAATAACCTAACTGTTTAATTATTAGAGAATAGCCTAACTATACAGGTGAAGAGAGGGTTAGCACAGTAAATGAATACATTGCCTATGTTGCAGTGCTCACTAGTACTATGCCTAGCTTGCTTAGTGCAGGACTGTGCAGTGCATAAGATAATTAAAAGGAATAAGATGTTGTTGAAGAATTTGAGGATGCTGAATCTTCCAAACTGTATAAAAAAACAAGACTGTCTTTGCATAGGTAATCTGTTTTTTACCACAGCTTGGAGGAATCAGTAGCTTTTTTATCTGCCAACAACAACAGCATCTTATCACCTTTACGTTGTTTTTTGCTGAGGAAGAGGAGGTGGTGGTGGCGGTGGTGGTGGTGCAAGTAAAATAATTCCTTGATTTGCACTGTTGTTGTTATGGGTGTGTATTGCACTGTTTGTAATGAATCTATGTACAGTAAACTATTTTTGTACATTACCCAATGATAAGCCAAGTGGATAATGATGGTTTACTGTACACCGCTTCATAGGAAATGTTATTATACACACCTATAACAAGTGCAAAACGAGGTATTACTGTATGAGGCTAGACAGTATTGTGTGCTCGTCAGGTCTGGCTAGTGGTGCATCTAGACTAGACTGTGCCGAACTGTCAGTAGTTGTGTTAAGGAGGGGAGCTTCCGTAAAGGGGATAGTAGTATTCTTTTGGTACATTAGAGTGCCTTGACTCGGCCAAACTATGCCAAGAAACAGTACCAGATTAACAAAAATAATGGAGGTCTGTTACTTGGAATAATTTGAAGGAATCAGTTGCTCTAGTTATACCAACACTGTACTACACCCAACTTAACAGTGAACAGAGGGCTACTGGTTCCTCCAAACTGTGCCAAAAACAAACATACAAACGGCACATCAGTACAGTATATGCGATCTGTTTTATGGTACAGCTTGGAGGAATCTGTGGTCTCAAATTCACGCAACTTGCTCTCCATAAAGGCTTGCTCATCATGCCACAATAAACAGGTGTGCAGGTGAGAAAATTAAATGTAAAGGAGTACACTATATACAGTATCAACTTCTTTACCTTTTGGATCTGTGGACGATGAGAAAAAAAAAACAAAAACAAAAAAACGGTGATTAGATCGATGTGCACATTTTACAATACAGTCATCTTTTTACTCCTTAAATTATATATTTATTTTACACCCAATGTAGAGTATGTCTGTTATGTATCTACAGAATTCCATGTAGAGTACAGTATGGAATAATACTAAGGCAACATCACTGCAAATAATAATGCAAAATTGAGAGCAAACATATTATAAGAAAGCTGCCAAGAAAATGACAGCATAGTTTTGTTATGATAATGAGAACTACAAGTACTGTATCTAAAAAATATATTAAGAATAAACTAACTTAAATATAATTGGTGTACATACTTATAATAATTTATATATACATACTTGTTAGTATGCATATATGAATTTATCCATATGTACATATAAGACTAATCAATACATCAAGAAATACTTATATAAACAACAGAAATGCAATGTGAAGTAAATAATGTGGTGCTTTACTAAAGATATCAAAGCCCAGTGAACACAGAAAAAATAGAAGAAAGGAATTTCAACAGCTCAAGTTAGCGTAGTAGCAAACTGGTCACAATTTACTGCTAAGTCGTAACACATTTACTGAAAGAAAAAAAAAGAATGTTTACATAGAATCTTTGATGAATAACCATGCGGTACTTAAAGGTGAGGGCAGAGATTTTGTTGGTGAATTGGAGGCACCTGTTTTCTATAACTTGTCCCAAACAGCAGTTCCTCCAATTCACTGACAACACTTCGGGTGGTATTACTGTATAAAACTACTTTTTCGAGGAAAAGGTTCTTCATGGCTAAATTTGCATTACAAAATACTGTACAGTAGTAGGAACTGAACGACAAAGAGAAATTTTTGTTAAAGAAGTAGGTCAATAATAATACCCTTTATATAATTTAGATTTAAAAGAGGGTGATTCACCAGAAAGTACTGTGTCCTACTTCACCTTCTTAACTCACCTAAGCAATGCCACTTATATTCATTGTTTGGGAGAGCAAAAGCATTGGGATTATCTTCATGTGTCACCCTCAATTTGGCATAACTACAAAGTTATTTATGAAAGATTCCATAATGCATTGAGGTGAGAGAGATCAATATCGAGAAGAGAATAATGATCCAGTAGTGCATACAGGTGTATCTATACTCTATTATAACCAACAAATGCCTACCAATACTTTCACTCTTCTTAGGCCAACAAATAGTTTAATACTTTCCTTCTGAGTTTTCTGTTCCCAGGCACTTACTATTATCATACATTGCCTTATATTTAATCATATAAACAGCTATCAGTACAGTACATATTATGTACTTACCAGTGAAATTAACCAAAAAATACAGTATTTAAATAATTTTTGACTAGCAGCTTGGAAGTATCCTCGTTATAGTGTTTAATGTATGTTGAAATATTTCTGGTGCTGACATCTACTCTTTTTCTTCTGGTTGACATAAACTATATACAGTATATATGATTATGATAACTGAACATATTATATACTGGATGCTAACTCAGCAAAATCTCACACAAATGCATGAAGTGAGGGTCTCTGCATATGCATGTTATCAAATTATGGAAAATACTGTACCACACTTTTCCATTTTGTATCTATGAGTTTAGTAAAGAAGAGTGAGTAGAAGGGATCAGAATCACTCAGAAGGAGAGGATAATCTACCTAGCCTACAGCCAGTCTGTAGTGGTTCAGGATAGGTCAGTAGTGTTTGCTTGAAACTGGGCGGTGATGGTGGAAATAGGGGGTGGTTGGGGGATGCCACATGTCAACAAATACAGGTTATGCCTATTATTGTCCATCAAGGTACACATTATAACTACCACAAAAGAGCAGCTAAGGTGTGAATCACTATCTCCAAACATTTCCTAATTATTCATTTACAATTCTTATATTTTCTAGAAAAGGGTACACAAAATCTGGGTCAAACAGGATGAAGAGGGAGGGAAGAAAGGAGAGAGGGAAGAAGAAGCACATAGAAAATACTGTAAAAATAATAACAATGTCAATTTATTGAACTCTGTAGTTGTTCATAAAGAAAATGCTCTAAAAATTTACAATACTGTACACATAGGGAAACTTAAGGGAAAACAGGGAAAAAATAACAGAAAAGGGAAAACAATGTTTACGCCTTTGGATGTACTGTACCGTAATAACAAAAGAATAGCAACATTAAATTATACCAATGGCGAAAAAACAGTATGAGCAAAGAACAATGAAAAATATATATCAAATTACTTGGAGAACAGAAGTAACAGTGGAAGCAAATGGGTCATTTAGGTATTCAGTTCTAAAGTGTGAGAGAAAGGGGTATGGGAAGGAGGATGTGATGGACAAGGGGAGGGTGGGAAGAGGGAGAGGAAGTAATGGGAGAGGAGAGGAAGTAATTGAAGGGATGTAGGGGTGAGTATGTATATTTACCTCTCCAGCCTGGGGGTAGCATGTAAGATAGAGAGGTCATTGTGTCACCGAGTTACATCATCCCTACACCACCACGTACCCAACACCACCACCTCACCTCATCTTGCTTACTCACTCTCATCCCATACTTTTCATTTTAACTCTAATAAAAAGAGCTCTCCAGCATAATTATGACATATGCTGTATGTAGAATTGCATAATCTGAGCACAGCAAGTTTATGTAAATAAATTTCTGAAGTAAGAATGCTAACATACCCTAACACATAACAATATATGTCAACATAGCCCTTGTTCACTTCCTGTGCAACATACAGTACTGTACAGTACTTTACAGTTCATGTTGGTACAGTATTGTACTTTGTCATACTATCTCTGTGTCTCCATGTGTGTACTTACCCAATTGTAAATACACAGGACTGAATTATACTTATCATAGAATATATGAAATCTTTTTATACACATTATGTGTGTGAGTGGAATAATTGTATTGTATGGCCTAAATAAATATACTGAACCCATCTTTTGTTTATCATTCCAAATCACTGACTATAGAGTAATAGGTTATAAAGCACTGAAAAGTATAACTACAATATTTTAACTTTCTGATGTTATAATTCCTACACAATTGTTGCATAACACAAACAGTGCAGCAAGTTGAGGAGTTATCAATGGGAGAATGGTAATGAATGCATACCCATATCTGCTCAACAGAACATGATGGGAGGAGGAGGGAGGAGTGATATGTGGTGATGAGGGGCTGAGAGAGCAAGTGTTTTACTTTTTCCATACACTGCAGAATTATAGCTCATCTACAGCCTCACCGAGTTTCCAATATTTCTTAAATGTTCAGACTCAAGAGTGGAAACAATACCTCTCAGTATCAATACATTACTCCTACACTGCACATTATTATCAGGGAAACAAGATTAGTAGAATGTACGTCACAGTGCAAGTACGTACTGGCAGTACCTTTCTTTGTTAGCACAATATATGCTGCAGATGCTATACAGGTAAATATGAACTGAATTTACATTGGTCAAATCAAGTGTAAGTACTGTACAATCCTGCATATACACTTATCTTTTTCAATTACTTTTTCTGTATGGAATGAATTGGTATCAAGATGAAGTTAGGCCTGTAAAGCAACACATTATGTAGCAAGCAGTGAATAGCATACAGAGGAGTGGGTGAGTTAAGCCACCTCATGCACTCATTGGTCATCATGGCCAGAGCTTAGCTATTAGGGGCACCTCTAAACTGCATCATCTGTGGGTGCACTTCACAGTCGTTACAGTAACTATTTAATTATATTCAACTTAACTAGCATATTGAATCACTAACTTAAACAAACTTACCATCACAAGTCTTTACCCAACCTTAATGTAGCATATGAGTTATTACCTTGTGATAACCTAGTCAAGATCAAGTGCTGCCTTAAAGGGAGAACCTCCATTTGTTAAATTGGAGCTCGACCAACTAAACCTTCCAAACTATGTTATGAAACAAATCCCCTATTAGTAACACTGAGGCGATTTGTTTCCTGGGATAATTTGTTTAGAGGAATCAGTAGCCTTTCAATTTACCAAAAAGATGTTCTTGCCATAACCTTTGTCTTGAAGCCTGTATACACTCATTCATATTGAAGTGTTGATTTTTCGTCGAAGAGTAAGTACAGTATGATAATACCTGTACAACCCTTTGTGTCAGAACATCAAGTATGGACAAAGCCAATGAACTGCAGTTATAGTACTGTCATCAATAGTACTTGTTTTCTCATTGCTCTTCCTTTCTGGCAATACAAATTATTACATTACCAGTGTGTAAGCTTCTAACACCAATCACATCTATAAATATCTAAAATTCAGCCTCCTAAAATTCTGAAATTTCTCTACCAACTACAAAGAAATCATTATTATAGACTTGGTAAAACTGTAGTATCATGGTTGTGTATTGTTCGATAGTAAAGTTAAACCATACAATATATTTTTTCAATAAACCTGGTCAACATACCACCTAACAATAGTAATCTGTGTGTCCTATTTCTTTTAAACAGGTGCCCCAACATGCCTGACTCTTGCCAATGGTGTGGTAAATAAAGCAGTCACACATACACATACATACACACAAACTAACTTAGGAGTGAGAGCCATTGTGTCACTATCACACTTTCAATATCCACCAAGTTATGGAGGTGATAATTATGTTGTCAGTGAAATTGAGGCTCATGATTCCACCAAACTGTGCCATGAAGGAAACTATTGTAGCGATGTAACTGATTCACTATACGGCATAAGAGGAATCAATGACCTCCATTTTACAAACAGCATATTACCCTCTTAAGCGTGAAAAATTCATTCTTTCCTTGGTTTCAGTGCTTGGTCAAGGCTATAATATGTAAGATGAAGACTTAGTGGAACTCAGAGGACAAGATATGATGCACTATATGGCATAGCATCAATTATTTTGTCCCTCGGTAAAACAGTAAAAAAAAATAAGTATGAGTTGTTGTTGATGAAGTTCCTCAACTGAAGTTCCTTAACTGACAATACTGAAGCTATAATTATTAACATCAGAAAATCCACATATAAGTCAATGCACAATGCTTTTCGGCAGCTAAATAATAAGTAACACTGCTCAAATTTCATACATATAATGGTTAAAATCTTCAAGAAAATATCCATCAAGTACTGTATCATAATGTACTGTATCATAATATACTTCTCATGTGCTGCTTACTAAGGCCCTGATAATGCACTAAAACCACAGAGCAATTACTGATCAGTGACAAACACATGGCTGAGATTGCAAGTGTGAGCATGTTTGAGAGTGCGTATGTATGTGCTTGTGTGTGTATGTGGTGAGAATGAATGAGGGAGAAAGAGAGGGTAAGCACTATACGAGGAATCACGAGAGGGGTTCCTTGAGCGCTGAGACAAAGACAGTGAGTGAGAGACGCCAAGGTACAGGAGTGATTCCATACTTACCCACATACGGGGCTGCGTCTTTGTGTAATACATTGGTTAGAATGGGTTAGGTGACCAATCAGACATATTGTATTATAATCCACACAAATTAAGAAATGTGCCAGTTAAAGCAAAAAATAGGGATGGCCAAACAGTTCATTTATCTACAATCTTGGGAGGTTGTGAAGTGTGTAATTCGAGGCATATATTTTTTAATACTGTACCATATCCTTTTACCAAATAATAAATGCCTACAGTGACAACATTAATATCAACTGAAAATTTCCCAGTACAGTACAGTACTGTATATTACAATTATGAAAAAGACTAATCTGACTTCTTGATTAAGTGTACACACAGAAAGACATTAAATACACGAAAGCAATTTTACGTAAATGTCAAATAAAGACTGACATACGATAAAAAAATATTAATACTAGAGCTACAGAAGAGTTACCACTACCCAAGAATATTACTTAAAAAATGAAAAATAAAACACTTCACCACAACCCAATATTTCCAAAACCATATCAGCTCTTCTTTCAACATTATTCTGTTATGAAGTTAAGAAGTGTTGGGTGTATCTGGATTTGGTTATGACTTTGTTTGGTTGATGATCTCTCACTGTGAATTGTGTTAGTCTTCAACTTTTGACTGAATGTGGAACTAAAGTTTTGGTACTACCCTCCTACCACCCAATGCTTCCACCACTACTCTGGCTGGAATCAAACCAGCACATTTTCTTCTGTCCTCTGGTCAGTCTATTGTATCATGGTTTCTTTTGTTCTCCAATTCATTCACTATAGGTTGGAATGATACCCACTTATCTGAAGGAAGCAAAAAGGACTGAATAATGGGCACTGAGGGATGGAGGACAAAGATGAAATATGCTGGTGTAATAGACCATTTATGTTGAGAAGAGTGAAAATGGCTTTACATTGGTACTAATCCTGGTGTTGCTTAATGATATAAAAATTATGCAGGCACATTTATATTGCTCAACAGATAATTGCTTTCTTTATATTACACTTCTCTCTGCATAGTCATACCAATGAAACTTTAATGCTATTGTACTGTATCTACATTTATCTTTGTGTTCTGACCATCTGTAAACCATGAAAATTATAAAAAGAAACAACTGGATTGATACCCATGTAGAACCATCTTCAAGGTGTAAAGGTGATGACATCCAAACAAGATGAAGGGCACAACACAACATCTGATACTCACCCTTAGGCAATGTGCGGAATTCTATGGAAGTGGCGAGGCGATCCTGGTTACGGCCAGACTTCTCGTCAAACTGTGGGGCCCGGAGGTTCTTGGCTCGTATGGTGACCCGGTAGGTGGTATTTGGGGAGAGACCTGTAGTGGTAGTAACAGTGGTTAGGTTAGCAGTTACAGTAAGCAATGAAAATACAGGTAGCCTACAGTTATCTTTTGCATTTTTCAAAGTATTTGGTGCCAAAAATTGCTCACCAAATGTGAATTAAAAAACAACTAATGGGACAATATGTCTGGGTGTGCAGAACATGAGTTATTTTCACCTACAGTATTTCTATATAGTATTCATATTCTGTCTTTATTGAGTGTAAATCATGTCATATACATATATGGCATAATTCTAATTTACTAAAATAATACAGAAACACAAACCTATAAAAAAATGAAAAGCAAAGAAAGAAAAATAATATAGGTGTCAGAGCTATAGATAGATAAGTAGACTGTACTGTACCTGTTATGGTGTGCCTGTAGACTCCTGGTTTGACAGTGCGGACCTCGACACTATTTACACACACAGTATGCTGGAAGTTGGAGTTAGAGGGCATCCAGGAAATGACAGCAGAGGTGGAGGTGATGGAGGAGGCTTTGATACTGGTGGGTCCTAGAGGTGCATCCTTTCCAATCACCATGGTACATGCTGCGTCTCTTGAGGTTCGACGGTTTGGGGTCACTGAACGCACACTGATTCTATGCAGCTGTGGGGTCAAGTGTATTATTGTCAATAAATGTATTTTTTCCATTTGTACATTAAAAAAATTGATATAATGAGCAATTATTTGGAAAGTCAGGAACAGAAATGAAAGAAGCAAAGGAACAGTTGCATTACTAAGGAATTAAGATGACCTTGGTGTATGGCATTTCACTACCACTATATTTGTCCACTAACCTTGGTGGAGTCAACCCCTTCCACCAGTGCTCTCGTCCTTTCTGAAGCCCGTACGGTTGTCTTAAGGAGTCCGTCGACGTAGACATGGTACGACTCGATGGTCCCTGGAGCAGCCTCGGGTGGCGGGTTCCAACCAATCAGGATGCTCTTGTTTAGTTGGCGTTCGAGTGTGAGCTGGACCGGAGGCGGGACTAGCACCGAGAAGAAGAGGTCTAGTTAAGAGAAGGGGCTGAGTCACTACAGCAGGCTCCATGCAATTGGTAAGCGGGCAGCAGGCAGGAGTGGGGCAGCAGTAGCGGTAACAGCGCGGGCAGCAGCCGAGGCGGTAGGAGCATTGCGCTTCATTGTCACTCTCCAAAAAAGGTTCTAACATAAACCAAGCAGCTCACATGGTCATTTACGAGCAAATGTTGCTTTAACTGTATCTGCTTCTACTAGTAAACAAAGCAGCTTACATTCTCGAGCAAACCTTGAATTTTATCTTCTATGAACAAATGCTGCAGATTAAATGACAGAAAAGATGTATATTTAATTGTACTGTACTTTCTACAAGGACACAAAACAGCCCACTTTCGATGAGCAAATACATTATCCCTTCAAATGATTAATCTACATGTAAATAAAGGTGTTCTAAAAAAATATCAACATTTACAGCTGTACTGTACAATCGTTTACCGTACCTCCGACTTCCAAGCATTCTCAAAGGTAACAAAAACTAAGGAAAAGTTTACGTTGAGGGGACGACTGGACTGACTGGCTGGGTGCTACACTACCGCTCGGCCGCAGCGACTGGCCAGTGTACCGGGCCGACCGTAGCTCATGCAGCGCTGCACCACTTGACCGGTCAGACAGAAAGACAAGACAGACAGGCAACCATCACACCTCAGGGCCCCTCAAAATAACCATGAACTCTCTATCTTATCTTTACATACAAAATCTTTAATATGGAATGCACAAACCAAAAGAACTGTCAAGAAAAAAAGGTAAAGTACAGTTATCGAAAAGAAAGGTTACATCATAAGTACAAAAATGATAAATCTCTCCAATGATTTCAGGATCTCTCGTGCATTATGCAAAATCTGTCACACTGATGATGGATGCATGGAGGAAACCAGACAAAACTGAATGCCCCTAAAATGCTCGGTTTTTGCAAATCTTTTTAATTAAAGTCAAGTGCACGGCTCTCTATCAACTACCAAAGACAAACTAGATGTACCGTATATATGTATAAGGAAATGACACTGATTCAGAACAGGCATACACCAATATTATTACAGTACTGTAGTATGCAGAGCAACATAACCAGGCAGATATATATATATATATATATATATATATATATATATATATGCTGCCAAACAGTCAATAATGTATAGTATGGGGGGAGAGTATTAAGACTGATAATACAAAAAATGACACAAAACAAGACAAAGTACAGTCAGGGTGTGAAATATTGTACTGCTTCATTTAGGTTTATGCTATGGGACACGTCAATTATAAACATTGAAATGAGACTGTGCACTGATAACCTTCTTACAGGGGATACTATTGGTGATAAAGAGGCAATTAAATGATTTCTCCAAACTGTGACACAAAGCTAATGACCTATACTGAGAAGGCCTAAACTTGGCACAGTCTGGAGGAATCAATAACATCCAATACACAACAACAGTCTGTCCTCTTTAAAGGAATGTACGTGCTCCAGCATCTTACGTCATGTGCCACAACATATTGACAAGGGGACAATAAAACATTTATGTGATCATCACAACTGTACAAGGTTTAGCAAAGGATGAAATATTAAAAACACAGCTTGAATATAATGACCTTCTATCACCACAGAAAAATTTCATTACCGTCCGACAAAACCGTGTCTACATCATTCTATCTACCTGTCTCTACGTCACACTACTTCGGCCAGACATACCTTCGCTAATCTACATCTGTCGCATGAGGTTTACAGTAAGTTAAATATACATAAGTGATGTTAAGAAACTAAAACTTTTATAACTGGCTGAAATCTGAAGGGTGGCCTGATCCTCACTCTACTGTATTAGTGAAGAATCTCTTACAATACTAAATTAAAGACCATACTAACTGAAATTTCACAATACACCACAATATATTCTATACTTGATACTGTACTGTACTTGCAATTCATTACACTACTGGTACCAGAATTGGTACATACTGTATGTACAGTATATCTTATTCTATGTCATACTAATCTACATGCATTACTGATACACATACATTTGAACCACAGGTAATTACATTGTGTCAAAGAAAGTTCTCCCGTAAGTGAATTATTGTCATGTTGTCAATACTGTACTGTATTTTGATATAACTAGAGTACTTCTTCAAGTTCATAATTATGACCTGTAAAGGTTCCATTATTATTTTGCTGCCATCTACTCTTCATGGATTAAAGAAAATGGTCACAGTTTGGCTTAAAAAACTGCAACCAGTTCATTGTCATTCTACTAAATGGTTAATATAACAACAATAAACCTGCCACTGGTAAAATAGTTATCTAACCTCTCATTTTTTCAAACTCAAATTATAACTAGAAAAGAAACTAATGTTGAGAAGCAAGATTTTATCAAACATTCATTATTTCCTTGGATAATTTTGGTGCTTGTGCCCCTCTGATTCTATCTAAAACTTTGAACTGTGCCCGCTGCTCCTGATTAACCTTATTCTCCATTACTTCAATCAATCTCTCCATAAAAACCCTTCAATATACCTTTCCCAGGACTGTACAATAAGATGGCTTATTCAATTCCTCTATAACTTCTACTGGACACTAGACTCTACTCCCTCTACCTGTACTTCTCTTCTCCAGTCTTTTGGCATCTCTCTGTTGCCAAGCTGAATATCTTATATACCTCTTAGAACTATCCTTCATTTTAATCAGTCTCATTCAATCTTATAACATCTTTGTATTAATTCCGAACACAAAGTAAAAAAAATCAATTTCTTCAAATGAGTAGGCTACTTGATGCTGATTTCGTCTTTCTGAATACATTTTCTTTAACATTCAATTCAGTGCACAAAGCTTTCTCTAAACAATTCACAACTATAAAGAAAACATCATCTCTATATGAGTGGCTCCATACACTGTACACCTTCAAATTTCAGCCTTTAAGTCACATTTTATTCTCCAGCAACTTACTTTCTGGCCTATTAAGCAGTCTGCCCTGTGCTAGGAGTCTTCTCTCTAGAAAATTCAGTAATAATTGCATGACATTAGTGGCTAAATTGAACTGTACATTACAGCTGTTTACCTACCCACCTAAAGGTGTTGACACTTAATTCCCATAATCTGTAAATAATATATACAGTATATGGCTCTGTAGGTGGTAATACTGTTTATATAGCATACTGTAGTACAGTATTTGGAATTCCTCCATGTCTAGCGGTAGAGTTTGTGCCTGACACTCCACAATATTTTCAAATGTGTTATAATCATCTCACCTCTTCTTTACATTTTCCTTCCCTTCCAACCTTTAGCTAGCACATGTAATGGATGTAACTCTCAATAATTCTGTACACTGATTAAATTTTTGTTATGACTGTGAAAGTCAGTTCTGTACAGTATTTTAATTTTAACTTTGTAAATATTTGGCATGCATATATTATATTTTATAGGAATTTGCGAGTCTCAATTAAAATATAGCACTATATTATGACAAAATAGAGAAATTATACACTTCTATTGGTAAAAATTCATAAACATGAACAGAGCAGGAGTTTGTGGTAAAAATATTGCTTCAAAATTACTTGCTGCCCTTTATAAATGTAAAGATTCGTGAAGAACATTATCATGGACTTGCCAACTCCTTACTCTCACCCAACCAATCCCTAAATTCTCCCCATAATCCCATTAATAAACATGAGCTTGTGGTGTCTGACACCTATATGAATTGTCTGTATAGTTTATAGCCTGTGTAGAGTACATCTGCCCCTGGAGCCTCCTAACAGCCATGTAAAACAATGCCATCCTGCCTATATTCTTGCCATATTTAGTTACCCCTATACTCCAACTTTGAGTCTCTTGGGTACTCCTGTGTGGTTTGCTGTAACATTTATATATGCAGTACATACCTAAATTTTAGTATTACTGATTTCAGTATTTGAACAATTTTCTTCTATTTGTCCGATCTATAAGACTGGTCAATTCTATTCAACTTCTGATCATCCCAGAGTGATTCAGCTCCAAGAATATCAATATCATTTAATATGGTGATTATCACAACTGTAAATTCTTCTATACAGTACAGTCTTTTTGCTGAAGTAGACTTTACTTTTGCCTTACAGGTCATTGCAATGTATGCAAAATCATCTCTTAGCTTACAGGGATAAACACTTTGAAATCTTACCTCTAATTTTGGATAGGCCTACAGCCTAAGAACAACTAATATAGATTATCTGGTGGTGATAAAAGGGTTTTGTTCTCTCCTCTCCAATATGCAACATTAAATTGCTAACTCCAAATCCACACATCTCCCGAGAGAGCTATTTCATAACATTTGTGTATTTATATCTTTATAATCAATTATGCTATCAATCAGAGAACTTATGAGTTTCAGCATATCACAAAATGACCTCCTCAAGTATAGTATCGCATTACTATACACAAGTATCTGATGCAGTAAAAGTATCTATTTATAACAATAAGATGATGCATAAACCATAACAAGAACAGGAAGTCTGGAATTTACCCAAATATCAACAATAAACCATTAAAAATTTGCTAATATCACTTGACCTGGAGTATTGTATTGGCAATGAATTGTGAGAACAGTTTCTATCATGTAACATTAAAATCAGGAGAGAAATAACTACTCAGTGGAGAGTATCTGAGCTACAAGTCCATCAACTAAAACAGCTAAACAAACCTATTGAAACTAAGGATACCCGAGCAGCAAGAAAGGGCATCTATATAAACTATTTTCTCACGCACATTTAGAAAAAATGATGGAAAATAACTCTCTCACTATCCCTCTTTAGATGTACAGTATATACTATATATGTACATATATAAACCATGTAATAAACTACAAGAGGCTGAAGTACTGTACCTCTAGCATTACCTTTTACTGTACATCCAAATCTAATTCTATGAGAAATAACTGTAATATCCACAACATCAATGCCTATGCCTTAAACAGGAGAGATATTTGGTTGGTCTGAATAAGCTTGACTTCTCACTATTCAACCTCCAGATGGGGGTATAATTATGGTATATATATAACCAATTATTCTTTCTTGGTGAATTTTAGTCTCGGTTGAAAGTAAGACACACTAATAAAAAGGCTTGTATATTCCAATACAGCTTTTGGTAAAATGCAATAGATGAAAAATACTCAACAACTGTAGTGCCATCTTCTGATTCATCTGAGCACCAAAAGATCTGAGTGCTAATTATTGTATAGGTGAAAACCTTTGCCAAAAACAAGTATTTTCATCCATAAACTATACTATTCTTATTATAATGGCTAGATATGACTGGTTAGTGGCATAACTTAACATTGGCCCTCTCAGAAAGCTTTATCTTCTTGGATTATCAATTCTACAGCAAAGAATCCGATTTACAGAAGAAAGCATTATAATTGTGAATAGTGCATGAACTGGTATTGAAAAAAGCAGAAAAAAGGGAATAAGAATATGTTTACATAAAATGAGAACTTCCCAAAACCATACAGCCTTGCATAAGCTTGAAACAGCAAACATTCAAAATGACATCATCTGCAATTACATGAGAAAACTTTCACCAGTAAGCAAAATGAAACTCAAATTCACCAAAAGACAGAACATTTTGAAATTACCTGAGTCTGGCACAGAAGTAGTAGTATACTCTAGCAAAATATATGTTCAATATGACAAAATTTTACCCAGACAGTGCTAGCCAATGAGTATTTTTAGAAGTCCGGACAATTTTCCTACCTAGAAGTGGACTCGGAGATTCAGTGTCATGCACCATAGGGCTGTATGCAAGAACATCCGTGGTGTTGATGATGGTGTGGTACTGGTACGATGGCTTTGTTGTTTATCTATGGAGCCATTGTACTGTTACCACGCCATATGCACCATGAATGTTCTTGAATACGGCCCATAATGCGGTTACCAAGAGACAGGAAAGGTGGTAGTACTGTACTGTACTGTACATTTGAGCATGACTATACACTGTGGAAATCCTTGAAATAATCATTATGGGGGTTAAGGGAGTCATTTGATGAGGGTACATAGGAAGGCTATCGATTCATCCAAACTATCCCCGAATATACAAGTAAGGGATCTGTTTTTTTTTGTTTAGTTTGGAGGCATCAGCAGTCCTTTATCTTGCCCACCATAGAATGGCCTTTTAATGCTGCATCACCAGTACTTGTCGGGAAAGTTTAATTTTTCAAGGCTATTCCAGTGTTTCTTAATGTCCATCATGACTGATAACCTCCTTCAAAAACTGCTGCCACAAAGGACTGGGAAAATGAAGGATATCAGAGGATACTAAGACTTATTCCTCGTCAATCTCAATAAAGGCAAATACTATAATGTGTGTAAGTATACTTTTCCAGTAGTTCCAATGACAGGCTTTGTAAATGACTGCAAATTCCACAAACTCAACTGTATTTACTCTATCCGCAGGCCAATGGTAGTGTTGTGGATTCTTAAAAACTCAACTTGAAAGAATAGGAATATGGTTGACAGTATACTGAGCATAAGACCTCATTACTAAACAAAATGTTATAAGAGCAATAAGAAATTCAACTGACTGACTGTGGCATCATTGGCTAGCACTACAAAGGTCTCAGCCATTTATTTTTTAGTGGACATCATGAGAAGATCAATCACAACTACAGTATGATTTAAACACGATGAAAAATGTCCTCAAAGTAAGATACATTCTAAATTAAAAACTATTATTTTCATAATAGTTGAACAAAATTCAATCCTTTTGTATTCCTTTCCCTTAAATAAAGTTAAATACAGCATGAAAAATTATAAACATTAAAGCACTGAACTGATATGAAATTGGATAGTGACTCACCATGTTCTCCAAGAGTCTCCTCATCCTCTTCAATGATGTCCTCCAGGTCTATGTTGCTGGTGTAAACATTGTGACGCACCTGGTTGGTCGCTAGGTCTGGGGAACAGGCCAGTGGGAGAGGAAGACGGAAAAAGAGGAAGGAGGAGAGGAGAGGAGAGGAGAGGAGAGGAGAGGGAGGGAGGTAGGAGGCACACGGAAGAAAAAGAAGGAAGAGAGGGATGTAAGAGGAAGATAATACAGAGAAAAGGATGGAAGGTGGATGATAAAATAAATAAAAGGAAGAAGGCAAAATGCAAGAAAGAACAGAGTAGAGTGAAGGAACAACAGGGGAGAGAATAATTAATTAGTACATGTAATGGAAAAAGACAAACTTACATAAACAAACACGCATACAAATAATCAATTACACAAGCACACACCTTGACAATACATAATTAAAGCAAGTACTGCACTGAAATATAAAACTATATATAGATTTTTGATAAACTGATCATCAATGCACATACAACTAAGTAAATTAACACCCTTAAAATTTAAATATGCTAGAAAAAATTTACACCTTATGTAACTATCTTGGTTAAAAAATCTGAAGAAATACAGAACTTTATAACCAACTTTCAATGCATATCATTCATATATTCAGTCGAGAGAAAAATAAAGTCTAAAATTCACACTGGAACAGACAGTCAAGAATCAGTCACTAAATATATCATTAACTCACGCTTGAATTAACGGGATATTTATATTTTTGGTACACTGGAGTGCTTTGATTCCCCCAAAGTATGCCAGTAAACAGGATGAAATGAACAAAAATAATGGTATCCTCTGACTTGGAGTGAGTAGTTTGGAGGAATCACTTACTCCAGATTTACCAACACAATGCTCTAAAATTAGTCTGACAGAATCCTTATATACAAATGATTGGTGTACTTTGTTACTGTAATTGGAACCTGCTTGAACTCCAATCTCATGCTGCCTCTACTTCCACAATGACTTTTGAGGTCACCACTTGAGTCTTTACCGATTCCAAATGCCGCAACAATGTGTCCTGCATGTAAACAAGGACATTCACTCACACAAGGACTCATACTCTATGTACAGTACAGGAAAGGTGACAGACCATGAATTATATCCACCTCGTTAACAGTATGAGTTTTCTTTGTCATAGTTTTCCTACTTACTCAGCAGTGATCATATATCCAGGGTACAGACAATAAAGAAATAACTGGTAGACAACTATAGAATCTTATCTAATAATTTCCTTAGCAATTATTTATAGAAGATAGTGACCACGTTGTAGTTTATATGGCTACCTGACCCAAGCAGTTAGGTAAGGAAACAGGGATTGGCAGGAGATAAATTAATCAAATAATGTTACACTTTTGTAGTACTGTACTGTACTGTACAGTAAGTTTTTCATTGTCTCATACAATACTGTAATGACTGCAACCAGTTTTCCTTTTAATGTGTACTGGAGTAGCTCAGTGCTGAGTCACAGGATTTACAACTTAAACAAGCTTCTCAATACTGTACAATACTAATTTTGAATAACAACTTACAAGGACACAGGGTACCAGGTACTGTACTGTACATAATAATTATGAACACTCGTTCATTTTTTGCTTCATGTAGTTTTATACAGTATTCAAACTTACAGTACACAATACAGACCCCAAGTTTTAGCTGAAACTTTAACAGTAAGAGAAATAGGAGTTTAAATGTGGCACACAAGAGAGCATTTCGTAACTTTAGAAAGAGTATTGTACGGAAAGCCAAAAATATGTCATGTGATGTAAAGATATTTTTACAAGTCTTAATATTCTGTTTACATTTTGGTTTGACCTTTATACATAAGAATCATATGCTACTACAATTTTTTTGGCTAACAGTACACCAGAAAGCATGCCACAAGAATTCCAAAATATGGCAGAGGGAAAAGGTTATGTGCTCTGAACTCTTAATGCCAAATGAAAGTCCACCCATTTCATACCAGGAGTTTCCTTCATCATGCAATCTGCTCTCTGTTCTCATTGTCTCTATTCCAGTTTTATGATAAGCAAATGGTAAAATGAAATGTTGCTATACATGCCAATTACATATCACAGTATAGTGTTTGAAAAAGTAGCTCATAATTGACTCTGGTAATGTTTATTGTAAAGGGTGGACATTCGACTGCTGCACAGGTTTCAGAGTCCACTTCATAGACCAGATATGTTTAGTGCCAAAGCAATGAATGTTATATCAAGTTATTCACCGTGGACACAAATAACTAGAGATGGTACGGTACTTAGATTACTGCATTCAGGGTGACTTCATGCATGACTAAAAAAGAGGGAGGGTGAAAGAGAAGGGCAAAATTAAATGTCCAGGGGAGCAAGCAATATCAGAGATTATGAAGTTAGTTTCTATTGTACGGATTGTATGCTTTTCTTTCAGTAAAATTTGTCTCTTTCATAACTTTGCTGTACTACTATTATACTGATGTAACCATAGGAGAGCATTTCTATTGCCAATAGAGATAAAAAATACAACTTTAATGCAGAATGAATTAAAACAACAAAAACAAAACTCTTGTGAGGTTGAATTTTCCTGTACTGTACAAGGTATGTAAATATAACCAAGAGATGAGAAAGCAAAAATACAAAAATACAGTACAATTGTACATAAACAAAATATGCATTCTATAAGTGTGTATCTTTCATAGTTCAACAGCCTGAAATTTCAGGCACTACCTTGCCATAATTCTTTTTATACAACATACTGTATTGCTAAAAACATCACTAAAAAATCAAAGTCATGAACCCACACGAGCATTATAATTGCAATGTAGAATTGAGTACTGTACTCAAATTCACAGTACAGTACAGTTCATTCAGCTTTGTCAGTCCAATATCTGCCCAGGGTTCAGTTACAAAGTACAGTATTGATGCATATCCTCCTATACCTTCCCTATCCTCTCCCCTGTAAACATGACATTAACTTCACATAAAATACTTCGATACTGTGAAGTTCTGAACAAACATCAGACTGACAATGCTGAATATACTATACTGTACTGAGAAACTGAGTGCATGACTGTACATCAGATAATCCATCTACTGTACAAAATAGTCCAACATATCCCTCAAATGGTGGCCACAAGGGAAGAGCCTCTAAATATTTCTATCCCAGGTCAAAAATGTAAGACAATAAAATGAGCTGAAGAAAGTTGTAAATAGAAAACCTATCACTTAAATTGAGGGAAAATAGGAAGGGTGGAGTAGAGTCTGACCAAATTAGTATTCCTGCCAATGTGGTGTTGGTAAAATAAATACACTGTACCTTGTTCAATTTTCATGAATTTCAAGAGAGATAGAGACAGAGAGACTATTAATTGTATACTTTACAATGCTGAACAGATCTACCTAATCTTAATGTAACCAGGCATATCTTGGATGCATAATAATTTAATCATTTACTGCATAAGTTATTTATATACAGAGTGTGAAATGGTCTTTAACTTCCATTACAATTGTGGTAATAGAGAATTTTGAAAATACACAATGCAGAATTTTTCTGTAAACTGACCCAGTGTCGAGACAAACCAAGAAAAGTCCACCATCCTGACTCTTTCACAATTACAGGAAAAATAACAGTAAACATACAGTATAAACAAAACCCACACACACGAGAATGAAAGATAGGATCGTATTCCTTATCAAACCTGAGAGAGTAAAGCCTGACCAATGTTGTCAGTCCCAATTAAGGAGTACAGAACAGACCTCCTGATACCATGAATACTACAAATCTTAACTCAGTTTTAGCACTTCACTCTATCCTGGGAGACTAGGAATACGGCTGGAAAAACTAACTCCTTCACCACAAGCTCAGGCACAGACAGATAACATCACTCAAAGAGAGAGATAGAGAAAAAATGTATATACAGTACAATACTATATGAAGAGGAAAAATGAAAGGAATTAAGTGAAAATGTTTTGGTCAGCTGGCGCAGTACATGATTTTGTGAAGGAGAAAGGTAAGTTTAGGGGGGTAAGATATCATCAATAAATTGGTGGCCAGATTTTTTCAAGCTGCAGTGAAATATTTTTTTTTTTTATATATGTGACCTGTTTTCTTACACTGTTTAAGGAAATGAATGGCCAGGAAGGAAGGAAAGACATATCTGGCTAAATCCTACTGGGCCCAGACCCTCATAAGACTGGAAACGCATTATATTTACTCAATGTCAGCCCAGCCTCAGGCCCCTACACCCATTATTTGGGAAAGATGGGACATAGATGTTGCCGTTACTCAATTACTCAATGCCTTAGTTTTCTCTAAGTCTCAAGCTAATGCATATATTAACTCATCCTCAAAACAATTTAATCAAGCCCCAGGTATTTTAGATTCTCATTGTGTCAGGAAAAGGAAATGATGCTTTGATCAAGGATTATCTTATACCTGTCTTTTCCCTAACTGGATCAAGTTTAATTCTAGTCAATTCACCTGGTTCTGAAAGTTCATCCCAAATTAAACATTGCTATATGAGCAGTCAGATTAGCAATAAGGTATTTTTTCCCTACATGACACCAAATGAAATTTTATCAAAAAGTGCTCGACAAACTGTACAGTATGAAACTTCATAATTTTAATGTCCTCGTTTCCACCAAAATTATTATTCATTAACAGCTTGCATTTTTCTGTCTTATTATGCCATAGAGTCTTAAGGAAATTGTACAACTTACACATTTTTCAGAGTTATGAAAAGAGCAGAAAGTTATAATAAAATGGTGTCAATAATATCGCATCAATTTCATAGAGCAGAAACCAAAACTTAATTAACTGAACTAAGATGATAATATACACCCATATGTAATTCGTAAGTTACATAGGCCTACATGTTACACTATATATTAGTTATTTTCAAAACAGGGATACAGGATATATAGGAGCTGGGATGGTAGAGGAATTGGAGGAAAATTGGAGGCTCTCACATGAATGACCTACTGTATCTATGTGCTCTAATGAAATGATGAACAATGTGAAAAAAAGTGATAATTACAGACACCCAAAAGATTAATGTTACTGTAGATATGCAAGGTGACAGACTTAACAATATGCTGGAGTCCTACATCATCGAGTAGCATTCACAAAAGAAATGTGGTAACTACGATATTGATTTTTAATTACTGTACTGTGATGCTGTGTAACAAGTAAGAATATAAAA
The DNA here is from genome assembly GCA_033782935.1 of Petrolisthes cinctipes. Taxonomy (NCBI): domain Eukaryota; kingdom Metazoa; phylum Arthropoda; class Malacostraca; order Decapoda; family Porcellanidae; genus Petrolisthes; species Petrolisthes cinctipes. The sequence goes on from JAWQEG010004358.1 coordinate 154,473, forward strand.
ATAAAATAATGTACCCTAGTTTTAACTTACTGTATCCTGTTTAACTAAAAATGTACTGTTTTAATAAACTACTATAGATACGATAATACAATCACCTAGAAAGCTGCTGGACCCTCAATATTTTTTTTTTTGCAAGAATGTACCTTTCTATCTCTTTGTATGGAAAAATATATTAAGAAAAGCAGTTAATATTTACTATATTGCTACATAGTGAGTAAAGTACGTACAGTCTATTCCCATGATCTGCAGTTTTTATATGTTAGACCCACCCATGAATCGTGAAAATCTGCCATCAGCAAACCACTAACTTTACTATTCATGTTACAGTATTGTGTTTCAATTACCATATTCACTGTAGACATACATATACACATTACCCAGACCCTACAAATCCTTATCTGCACCTCAAATCAGCTCGCCTGACACACACACACACACACACACACACACACACACACACACACACACACACACACACACCATAAAAGATAAATGTGTGCATCTTGTAATATTCACAGCAATACTTTAGCATACAAAAGCTTTCAATTGGGCAAATTAGATGATAAAAACTATAAAATGAAAACCAGGCATACAACAACCATATTTTGTAGATACAGTATATTGTTTTTTTTCATAACCAGACATTTCAGCCATCTCAAGCACCATAAACTATGACTTTTACATCCCACAGTCATGTCACATTTCTGTTATTAAATTTACCATAAAGTTCAATCACAAATTACTAAAGTGTTCAAAACAATTCATTAGGATACTAACAACTGACTGGGCATAACTCTATAACTTGCCCTGCATTGTATATACTCTCAACCAGGAAAGCAATCATTATGACATGCGAGGAGCTTGGAGACACGGTAAACACTACAATAGAAATTGCACCACTAACGGAGTTGGGACGTAAAGTCTACACAGGCTGAGTATTATTCCATGCTAGAGTATTTTAATCATTGACCCACCACATGTCATATGGTGTGGGTTTGGGTCCCAATTCTGTTGGTGGTGTTTACTCTGAAGCATTATTTTTCTGAGTGGTTTGGTTTAATGTATCAAATATAGTATCAAACTTATCCAACCATTTCATTCTTCAGTATTTTCACTGACTAATACTTTCTCTTGTGGTCCATTGTAGTACAGGACTTCTCACAAATGGTGAGAAATTGTCATATAATTGTATAATAATAATAATATAATATAGAAATTGTCATATAATTTTCTCGCATTCTGTACTAGTTTCATGAATTATGAATAATTGGCAATAATCATATCTGGGATTTGTGCAGATATGTCTCAACATTCCTCATATGTATCATAATTATGTGCCCTACAGTTCATACATTCATAAACAAGCTACCATACACACACAAATACCTATGGACAATGAAGCACCATCATCAACAGCCATAGGAAGTCCAGTAGAACAGATTCCTCCCTCAACTTTACACAACCTCTCTATCAGCTGGTAGTTATTCCAGACCTCCCAAATACAGTAAACATATCAGACACATCAGCATGTAAGCAGACTTATATTCATAAATAACATTTCCTAATAATGATAAACAACACCAGTATCACAGCAGAATCATACATGCACAAAAAGACTGCATCTAATGTTAGCATACTCTATAATGTAAACAACTGCACACAAGACCTTATAGATACATACTGTACAGTTCATAATTATCATGTATGGAGTTTACATGCATATACAGTATACAAAATCAATCACACTCAGACATATACAAGTGCATAAATCCACTTTCCTCCTTTTTTGTCAAAATTATATGTTAGTTTTAGTAGCTTTTACCATCCACCACAAAAGCAAAACAGTATGTATGAAAATTTTTAGTTCAGTCACTTACAGCACCTAGTTAAAAACCCACAATCATTCTTAACTTGTTAGAATTCCACAAAGAGAGAAAACACACACCATTTCAAAAGTACTACCCCACGCATAGCTAGGTTGGCAAACAAACACCTACATTTTACCTTGGGAGACACTTTCACTCTAACAGTCAACCAACCAGTCACTACAGTATTGAGAAAATTGCTAAATTTAGACTCGTTTGTAAAATAGAGAAACTCTAATATTTGATATCAACTGGCATTCATGGCAGACAAACTAACTGAAACAGATACAAGTCCAAACCCTTTCACAGAATGATGGATTTAAGTCCTTGCAGACATCTCCATAAGAGCACAAGCATACCAGTACAATTGTCAACAAATTGTACACATTCCTGTACAGTATTAAAGTGAATGCTTAACCAGGAAGTTGCATGTGAAAATGCACATATAAATTCAATAAGGCTTAAATTCATAAGAATGTACTATATAAATCACTTAGGAATACATGTATGCATGCATGAGTCCATGCACTTCTGTATGCATATATTCACATGGGCAGTTGACAACTGGCAGTACTGTACCAAAATAAAAAAAATAAAAAAAATTAGCTTAAATGAAACTATTATATATATTTACAAGGATAGGTTTAAGTACAATCCCAGGTTAGCATTATATCTTGTGTGTGTATGGCCATTTTAATGTAGGATATAATCATTGATAAATATTGTTTAACATTTACTACTACTGTATATACATAGAACTGCAACCAAACATTAACCTTTATATGAATTATCAAATGGTGCATATTACATATAGTAAACAGAAATGCTAACATGCTTACACCATCACACACTGGTTATTTATACTATTTATATTTAATAAATTGTACTCAACCAATTCATCCACACATCAGTCATAACAACACAACACGGATCTCACCAATATGAAAATTTCAATTAAATTCCATTTTTAAGACTCCATTTCTGTATTGTGGCTGACCTCTTGAGTGAGGTACCAACTATGTTCATATACAGAACATTTTAGTCATCTATGTTATCAACCCCCATTCCTACACCATGATCTGTATCATGGGTAAATACTGTATAATGAGTAGAAGAGTTGGGAAAGATTTTAGACAAGTTTTCAATTATACCTTCCAGAAAGTTAGAAAAAATTTGTTTACAATTCTGTCTCTATTTCAAAATCGTAAATACAGTACGTTGTTAATTGGGCATTGAAATTAAACTTTACTCTAACTTGGTATTACCTGCTACACATACCTATACTGTACTCATAATCAAATATCTACGATGTCCACAAGGGTTGCAATCGAGGCTATATTGTTGGCAAGTTGGAATAAATAATAACAGTGAGTGACAATACTAACTCTAATATTGACACATGATGTATTGCTGTATAATATATAATATACTGTACATATACACAGCTGTTTTCAAAGGTACATTCTATAATCATCTGACAGGAATGAATTCAAGTATTCACGCAGTCAAGAACTATGAGAATGGATATATTGGTATATGTAACACCTTTTGTATTGTTTATTCTTTTACTGTTTGCCTGTTTATGAATAATACAAGGGGCATTATATATAAAGTACCTGGTATTTCCTTTATGGTTTGATAATCCTATCATTAATCTTAGAAGACTCAACTGGCCTTATATGAGGATCTCAGATGGATACTCTAAGTATTTGTTAGTCTAAATGCCCCATGTTTTATGCTGTGATTGAACTAACATGTCCCGGAAATGTAACATATCCAAAGTTTTAGATATACACATGTCATTAAAAAAAATGAGACTATTTCACTGTAACCAATGATGTTTCCGAACTCAAAGACCTCACTGAACAACAAACTTGATCGCATATGAATTGCAACACTAAAATACTAATCTGTTCTGAACCGTTGTATAAAAATTCGGTTAATTATCTCACCAAGGGATAGCACACAGCAGTACAAAATACGTTAAAAGAAAATCATGGTATTTACATGTACAAATATACACTGTATATATAATGACATACAGGCAGTGGGGAAGATTTAAGCGAGACATCCATGTTATGTGCACAGCCACAATCCAGAATTTTTACCCCATCTGGGACAGGTCAAGTAAGGAAAATGCTAGCAACCCTTTTTGTACAATGTTTTACGACATTACTGTAAATAAATCCTAATAAAGCACAAGGCTTCATACATCATATCTTCATCAATATGTAAACAATGCAGTAAGCCATCACACAAAAAGCATAACTTTCATTTACTTCACTTGATCTGTCTAAGGTGGGTTAGAAAGTTTGGAGCAGAGCAGGACAGAATGCGGGCAAGACTCTAGATTACAGTCGCAGCATCCTCACTGCATCCACCACACAGCAATTCACACTTCTCTTCACTCCTAGCTGTCAAAATTCTTAAAAAGCCACGATGCACTTCTACAATGCTCTGAGATTCTTTTGATAATGGTTAAATGTAAGTGAAATTAAAAGTACAGAGCACTCGTGAGACCTCCCACTACCCTGCCTCTTCTGGAGTTTGGTCTCTGTGGACTCCCAAGGAAGGCAGGGTAAAGAGAGGGAGGTCTGGTAGGGAAGGGGGACAGTGAGTGGGTTAGGTGTGGAGGCTATGGCTGCTACCCTTATCTGTCCTCTGACAACACAATACAGTAAGTTCATTACCTGCTGAGTATATAATTGTTGAATACGAACACATCAACAGAGTTGTAGGAAGAATGAACTCTTAGGAAATGCAAAGTGAACTAAATATCTATTAGCAATGACAAGATATTTTCTGTCATTAAGTAAGAACCTTATTCCACTTATTCTGAGGGTTCCATGGTTTTGCATGGATTGGGACACAAAGGGGTTTTGATAAGCTTGTTATTCTCCATCACCTGTGTCATTGTACCAAAAGGGGGCCTGAAGTATATCCAGGGGAGCAGCAGAGCAATTTGATAGGCTTCACTTCTACCCAACAACTTCACTCCCTCTATGTCTAACAAGACTCCCTTATCTCTCCCTTCCCTGCCTAGTGAGATTTGAATAATTCAGACTAGAGAAATTCAGCCTCAAGAATCAGCTCTCTCTGGCAAAAGCACACTGGGCAAACGCAAAATATCACTTATTGGAAAATTAAGTAACTGAAGCAGAGAAGTGGTTTATCTCACTCATTACTGTATAAAGATTCTAGATATAAGTTTAGGCAGCTGAGATTTGCTTATATTATTTTTGACAACAGCTAAATTATTTCATAAAGCAATACTTTTAAGTAACTGTACTGTATGATATTTTGAGCAAGGAGACAATGAAATATAACATACTTTTTTTTTAGGATAAATGATATATCGTGTATCACTCGGTAACATAACTCAGGCCGCCTTCAACATCAAACTAATTAATGCATAGTGAAAATGGCATATTATACTTTGTGGATGAATAATAAGCATTTTAAATATGGCATGGTATTTTCAATAATATGAAAATACAGTAATACAAGATAGGATTTCTTAGCCGAATGTACTTTTGTCAGAGTTAGTCAACACTCAGTGAGGAACTTCAATAGCATGACTGAATAATCATAGTGGAGCGTAAACGTACTGTGGTGGGCCGGGCTCTTAAGTCCTGCCAGGGGGTTGAGGGAGAGCAAGCCCCCCCCCTGGCTAGTCGGGGGGATCTGCGGCCCCTTAGCGGCGTGGGCGGTCGACACCAGGGTTGGCCCCGCCCCATTTTTTTCCCCTGGCCCGAAAAGTCCTTGCACACCCTTGAAGATGTTTTTTACAAACTTTACAGGCGCCTTCGCATCTGTGAGAAAACCGAGACGATCACTCACGCACGCGACTAACAAAATGAGTCCCGCACTAAGTCGCCCAGCAACTAGCCCTATGTTACACCTAAGCCTATGTAACACCTCATAGGCCTACATCATACCTACAGGCCTACGGTACACCTACGTCCACTCCTCGCAACCAAAACAAAATATTCTAGAGCAGTGCGGGGGGACGGTAGGCTAGTTTCTTAGGGTTAATCTAGGGAGGTCTGGGTACCCACTAGTCTCTAGAGGCAAGCGAGGAGTGTGGCTAAGGTAGCAGTGGTGGTGGAAGCATGATAGTGTGGCAGAATGGCTGGAGCTGGTGTCTTAATAATCTGTCATGTTCTGGCTGACACCAAAATATAGTACAGGGAGCTAGTGCTGATGGTAGTGGTAGCAGTTGTAAATTCTTTAAGTAGCTATGAAGATTTGAGAGCATCAATATGTGGTAATAATTTTGTGAATATTGTGGATGAAAGGACAATGGTGAGAACACTAAAAATCTCTAGAGGTGGTTTAATGATGATGATGACCAATGTTGTGGATTTCTAGCAGAACTGTTGCTAATGGTCAAAGTATGCTGTGGGGGTGGTGATTTGATGTGAACTTGAATTTCATTGACATCATGGTAGTGGCAGTGGTGGTATTACAGTAACAGACACTGGTGTATACAAGTACTGTATATATGTGTCATCTTTGCCTAAAACTATTATTTAAACTAAGACGCATCAGGAGCTCTTATTCCAAAGGAAAAAATCATACAATATTGGTTAGGGAAATGCATAAAGCTGTCAGCCATGTCTTATGGATTAATAACAGGACCAAGTCATAACCACAGCTGGTATTCTTCTTCTAAAGATATTAGATTTCAATCAGGACATGGTTACTGGTACTCCCATGATATCAATATGGTGACTGTAGTCTGCAGAACAGGTGTGAATATTAGTGGTGATGGTGGGTGCCAGTTAGTACAGTGGGCTCTTATTGTACTCTTGTATGCAGTAGGCTATGATCTAAATCCACTTTAAAGGAGTAAGATAAATTGGAAGCCACTGATTCCTCAATATTGTGCCATAAGCCAGACCATCAAATCTGAGGTAGTCTGCATTTGGTACAGCTTAGGAAAATCATTAGCTTCCCATCTTATGATCACACGAGAAGTGGTTTTGATAATGTCCTATATTAAGTGCAATAATGTGGAATCAATAATGATGCTGGTAGTGGTGGTGGTGGTACGGGGTGATCTAGGGAATGCTGCAGTGGTGAGGACAACATAAACAGGTGTCAGTCAGATGGTTGATTCTCTCACACTATTTGGAGAAAGGAAGTCCAGGGAAATAAGCTATTATCCAGTATCATGAGACCCTACGTTAAAAAAAGGCTTTATTCGCTTGTTCGCATAATCTTCACAATGCAGAGCAGAAAATGCATCAAAAGATAAAGTAAATAAAGCCAAGAAAATTAACAAGATAAAATTTGAGGAAAAAAAGGAACAATTAGATATCCAGTTCATTCTTTTTTAAGCGAATATTTTCATGATGTAAGCCAGACTTTCTACTTTATGTATCAGACAATATATACAATGACCAATTTTGCATCTATGGTACTTAATGGGCCAATAAATAATGCCTAACACTTTTCAGTAGCTTTTACTCTAACTGTGGTAAAAAAAAATCATGACCTCACTTAATGGCAAACTGGACACAGCAAAACTTAAACAAAAATTATGGCAATCTGTTTAAAATACTACATATACTGTATTCAGATTTTTCCATAACCTATTTACCTATGACATCCAAACTTAACCATAGCTTTCCCTGGACATGTGAAGAGCTCCAGGAAGCTATCTAAAGAGAATGGATAGGGGAGGGGAGGGGAGGGGAGGGGAGGGGAGGGGAGGGGAGGAGGCAGAGGGGAGGGGAGGGGAGGAGGCAGAGGGAAGGGGAGGGGAGGAGGTGGAGGGGAAGGGAGGGAGAAGTTACGGCAAGATTTACAAGTGACGTTCTACCAATAGGCTAAGAAAGAGGAGCGTAGCCAAGACACCTAGGCAGAATGACGGGAAAAATTGGAGAAGTGTGTGAGGTTTCAAACAAAACACAAATGAATAAGAAACTAGGGCAGCTGTTACCACACACACACACACACACAAAAAAAAAAAATATATACATATATGCAAAGGTAAAAAGTGCTATACTGTACTGTATAGCTAACCCATCTGGAATGTGTCATAAAATTGGAAAAAAACACAGACAATAAGATTAAGCTTAATAATTGCTTGTGGCTAGACTGGCAGGAGAAAAAGGTGTAAAGTTTGAGAGGGATATGGGTCTAGCAGTGGAGTTAAGACACTGACATACACCCTCACACATATGCATCCATACACACAACACTATATGGCGAGGGTCCAGTGGGTAGGGATACTCTGGTGATAAAATGGTGCTAGTTTCAGTTTTACTGGTCAGCCTAAATTTTCTTAGTGATAGCAACTTTGTGTATCTTTATATTTACTGCATATGAAGTTAAAGTAAGCTAGAGTTACACCAAAAAGTTAACAAAGGCTATAGACAGTCACAGAAAGGTCATAATTTCTAACTAACCCAGGACAGGTAAGTTCAGTTTTATCAAGCTGTTTTTTCTGTCTTGTACAATGGTTTTCTGTATTTCTTATATACTGTATCTATAAAAACACATTGTATTCCATTGTGTAATACTGTAATTGTAGTTGTTAACAGGTAAAAAACAGTTAGCTCATTATTATCCCCAAAGCTGGATCAACCATGTAATCAATTATTTGACTTCAGTATCTGACAGCAGTAATCTATCTACTGTACATAAAGCATACAATAAACCATGGCACAGAAGGGACAGCCTGCCTAACTTGTGCTTCATCCATCCTAGGTTGGCTAGATATTATGGTGTACGACAGTAAATGCCCCACCGTACTGAACTCTTACCTACAAATATACAGTCAAATCCAGGTTTATTGCTCCTCCCTATGATGCTTCAATGAACTTTTTATATCTTAGATAATCAAAAGCAGATCAAAGAAGAAACTTAGCCAGTCATAAGCACTATCCTCTTTACTGAGTGTGGCAAATGATGGGAGAGTGAAGTGTGATAGGGAGACGAAATACACCTGAAAATAACTGTACATGTATGTACACATTATCTTAAAGACAAAGTGAAAGGGGCAGTTAACACAGTACAGTAAGCTAACCTCTGTAAACATATAAAGCAAGAACATTAAGCAAGTACTAACACTTAAGTGTAGAAATAGAGCAGGTTTTCTGAGTAATGAGTTCTCAACCAATGTCACACCTATTACTGTATAACAGAATACAGGATATACAGCATTTAGATAAGTAGAGCATAAGAGGAGAGGAGGATAAATACTGCAATACAGTATACTGTTCTTGTGAACATACAATTATGATATACGGTATAAGCAAACAACCTAAAAAGATGATAATTGCCATCTGAAACCAATAATAATTATATGCTTATTACATACCTTGAATGATGATAAATATTACAAAAAACAAATTACAGTGTACATGTACTGTATTGTGGAATGTATACTCAGAACCATATTATTACTGTACTAATATATCCCTAAGAAGAAATGTTGAAATATAACTGCACGACTGAATGTAAAGAAATAGATTAATTGGACAAAAGCACTAATGCATCTTAAGTAACGATAAAGAACAGTTAACATTAAAAGAATGGAATAAACAGTGGCACAAGAAAAATAGTCTTAAGCATGTAAATGAATTCAAATACAACTTAAAAGAACTCTGAAAAGATCAAAACTCTTAAATACAGTGCACTATATAACTTCCAAAAGAATACCTACACAACCATCTGCATCAAACCATGCACATATAATGTACAATCACTCAAAAATGTATCCTTATGGAGGAGGTTCAATAGATGTGGAAACAAGCAGTATGGCTTGAGTTGTCTCAAGTGGGGTTTACAAATTTTTATCCTTTGTGACTTTCAGCATATTTAAACATGAAATTGTAAGGATACTTTTCTGAGCAATAGTGCATAAAATTAATCCCCGACAGAGAGAACAGAGGAGAGGAAATGAAGGAAGCCTAGAAGAAAACTGAAGGAATAACATATAAGACATGACAAAACAAATAAAAAACAAAGCTTTAAACTGCTGCCATGATAATATACCAGTCATGGAAATAGACAAGGAAAGAGACAGCTTAAACCTAAACATAAAAATATAGAAAAATACAACAAACCCTCACACGTACCGATTATCAACAGCAACTCCTTCTGTAATATAACGAATGAAAGAAACAGAAAGAGACAGACCGTGAACCAGAAGCATATTTGTGACTGAGAAGGTTGAGCGAGTGTTTGAAAGACAAGGAAGAGAGATGGCAGCTGACAAAAACTCTATCAAAGTGTGAGAAGCAAAAAATCTGAAATCCTACAGAAGACAAATTGAAAGACAGGGTGAAAGACTTTTAATGTACAGTTGGTCAAGCAAGAGACTGGCATAAACTGATACTTGTGTGGGGTCATGGAAATAATGTTTGGCCATGCAACTTCAGGACCCAAGCTCTTCTAATTCCTAACTGATGGCCAAGCATCCAGCTCACATACAAGATAACAATGGAAATTATGCACAGGTTAAGAACATAAAAATATGAAAACAAGCGAAGACTTATTTTTTCCTATCACCTCACACGCTCAAGTATCAGGGCACTCTAGTTCTCTGCTTGGGCAAGTGTACACGACTGACAGAGGAGGGAGGGAGGGAGGCAGTGTTCGGTTCAAAGCACACACGCCCAGATCCAGAAAACTTACCTATCATGAGCTGTGACTCGTCCTGAGAGATGAAGTCGAGATCCTGGGGCACAGACGTGGACACAGACTCATCCCCATCCCTCAGTCCCAACACCACTGACTGATGGAACTCTATTAGGTCCTCTCCAACCAGCTTCTCAACAAAATTTGATGGCACCAGTCCTCTCCGTCCATCCAGCAGCTCTCCATCAAAAAAGCCATCCTGGGGGGATTGGACTACATTAGATTACATTAACCCATGGAAGAACTGTACAGTATTATGATACATGATTCTATGCATGCCAGGATAAATATTTGGGAGTAAGACTGTACACAAATGACAGCATAAATCTGCCTCAATCCAATATGAAGAGTAAGAGCCAAGTGGTCTACAAATCCCATACATACTGTCCTGTGAGTGAGTCTATTTCAAATATTGTAAATAATTGATTATATTGGAAGTAATGAAATATTGTATGGCTCGTATTATGCAAATAAAGTTGGCAAAATTTCTGCTGATAACTAATGTATACTGCAACAACATACGATATGTAACAGTATAAAACAAATGCGAGAACCTCTTGGTCATGAAGTATGTACAGTATATAAGTATATAAAGAGGCAACAGAGAGAAAAGAAGATGAAAGAGATGAGGAAGTGAGAGGAAGGAATGCTGATGGAAAGGGAGGAGAGGAAATAACATGACAAAGGGTGAAATTAGTAGGAAAAGGGAGAGATAAATGGTAAGAAGTGAAAGGAGAGAGGGAAGAATGAGGTGATATGTGATTATGTTTAGGAGAGAGAATTTGGGTGTTTGGAGAAAAAAAAAAAAAAAAAATAATGGATGATAAAAGAGCATAATGTAATATCCAACCAAACAAATTACTGTATGTGTTATAGGGAGAGTGGAATGACAGAGATGGGAAGAGTGGTGAGGTGTGTGGTGTGGAGTGGTGAGTAGTGTGGAGTGGTGAGTAGTGTGGAGTTGTGAGTAGTGTGGAGTGGTGAGTAGTGTGGAGTGGTGAGTAGTGTGGAGTGGTGAGTAGTGGTGTAGGGTGAATGTGACGAGAGAGAGTTCTGAAGCATAGTGGTAGATAAAGTGTTGTTATAATGAGTGGAGTGGAGTGAGGTTGAATTCTGATGAATATCAAATGAACAAAAGACAGTCCAGTCCAGAACATACAAGCAGGTACAAGAGACAGTCCTGTAAGGCTGATACTCATACAATAGGTTAAAAAAAGTATCTTAGTACAGTTTACCTGGGAAGTATCTGACTTCGTAGATAGACTATATGAAATTTCTTCATAAACAATAGAAGATGCATTATTTATCTACACAATCATCAGTTCCCTGTCTACAGATACTTTTTTTATCTGCTGTACACGTGTAGGTTCAGACAAGCAGCTGATAAGGACAGACAATAGTCAGAACTACCAGTGTGTGGCAAGTCATAGCAGACAGGCGAGAGACAGCCACAGACAGACAAGGTAGACATGAGAAAGGCAGAGAGCCAAGACATGTTTGGCAAGACAGCCAGAGGGTGGAGACAAAGTAGACAGGAGACAGACTGAGACAAGGTGAGCAAGAGACAGGCATTGGGCCAAGACAAGGTAACCAGGATATCAAGTAGTAGCGAGGCTAGAGGTAGACTCCGAGGTTCTCACGATATGCTGTGGAGCTACCTCATCCATGGAGCCCCACACCAGCACGTAATCTCCAGCATTCACTGCTAGCTCTGCCTCGGGGTTTTCATTGGGGGAGTGATGGAAGGGGTCGTACGAGTATCTGCAGGGAAAAATGGGCATGGTGGTGTGTAATATGTATGTAACCACCCATTAATGTACAATGCACACATAAATTATGTTGATAAATTGAGCAACTACCTTCCTTCTCACCCAAACAACATCTCTTATACACAGGCTCATTGCCCTGGCCATTCCACTTATTATACCGCATGCTCCTCACAGGTATATTATTTCCACTGCACACATTCTTAAATCTTGTTTCAAGCCATTTAATGTACAGTCGGCCTCAGGAATTCGTATACACCACTGTGACATCAAGGGTTCGTAACAACTAGAAAATTGGGTAGGCTACATTAATTTCCTCACACCAAACTTTTCTAGTAATGTTACTTGGTTAATACTCGAATCAGTCAGCAAAACAATGCCTACTGTATGTGCAGAATAAAGATCCCTTATAACCAATGCTGTGTACGAATTCCTGAGGCACACTGTACTAATAACCTACAAACAGTAAGAAAATTGCACTTATATGAACCTGTCACCAACAAAAATATTCAACAAAAGAGTAGTCCCTTACCTAGCAATATAAACATGACATCTGCCCTTCCCTGGAATCTCGAGCACATCCAAGACTCTGTTGTCCGTCTCATACGGTGTCATCAGCACTCCAGGAATGTTGCCGTTGACCAGGTTCTTGTCTGTGGAGTGACCAGGTTTACAATGCACCATTCACAACAATGTAAAATTTATACCACACACTTATCTTACAGTACAAAAAAACTTTTGGGATAAATACTTTCAACTAATTAAATATGTATGACTTAACAGGTTAATGCTAACTCCAGCAGTGATATTCTGCCTAATGTAAAGCTCTAAAGATGAATTAAGTCATCTAGTACTGAAGGTCTCCATCGACGGCTAAAAGAACCTTCATTAAATGTACGTCAAAGCATTGTACTGCATTGTTAATTAATTAATACTAAATCAGGATACAATACATTAAATAAAAACAGCTTGCAAGTAAGATAATGCTTATACAGTACAGTATAGTAATTCTAATTCTAGACAATGAAAATTTCCATGCATGATATCATGATATTGTACCAACTAAATGCCATTGGCCAAAGCTCACCACCTAGTCACCACTAGTCACCACTAGTCAATTATAATGCTAGGAAGTCATTTCATACACTATAATAATACTGACTATGGATATTGCCAATCATCACTAAGAAAGAAAATTAATTATCAAATACTGTAATATAAACATTGTGGATTCTGACTACAAAACCTACTGGTCATAATAACACAATTTGATCAATTAACAGAGGTTCAATATGTTTGATTAATGGTCCTAGTCAGTTCCTATTAAAGTATCAGCAATCTATAGTGCACAAACATACAGCTAAGAGAAAACTAAAACAATACCCACTCAAATCATGCGACATATTAAGATTTACAAATAAATAAAAATAAGAACACCAAAAAAAGAAAACTATGTGTCATACTCAAACATAAGCTACATACAAACAGGTAGATGTGTAAAGAAATAGTCATATTATGTAGCAACTCAATATGTGCAATATACATACTGTACACTCAAGTAACAATGTTCAGTACTGTAATGTGTGCAAACTTAAATACATCCACTTCTTCTCTGTCAAAAGGTAAATTAATCAAGGATCATGCAACATAAAATTAATACTCAACCATTATACTTTATTGAAAAGAATAAACACAAAAACACATATTGCATACATATAGTAAATGTGACTTATGAAGAAGTTCAACTCATTATTATTTTTTCATATAGTTGTGCATGCACAAACACCTATATATATATAATGAATATGCATGTCTGTAACAATTTTATATAGTACTGTATCTCAAATCATGGAGAAGTGAGAAAAAAAATTGAACTTCCACTTATATAATGTCCAAAGCAATCACTACACTATTGAAAAACAAGTACAACAACTGTTTTACACTATATTTATACAGGCAAGGGCAAAAGGAAGTATTAACATGCAGGGTTGAGGAGGAAGGAAAAATAGGAAGGTAAGATAGTAAAGGATAATTTATCGGACATAGAAAATGGATTGGGAGGAAAGATGTTGGTTTTAGTGGCTGCTGATTCTCTTGAACTAAACCATAAAATGGACCACCATTAAGGGAAGGACCTATTTTTGGTAAATTTGAGTGCTACTGATTTCTCCAAAGTATGCCAGGACACAAAGCACTTCAAAGTTACGAATAGGAGAGGTGTTTCGTGATATAGTTTGGAGGAATCAGTTACCCACCAATTTTCCATCACGAGTTCCTTCCCTTAATCAAGTGGCCTGGTTTGTTTCTTGGTGCAGCTTAAATAATCAGTAGCCTCCTATTTACTGACAACATACAAGTCTCCTTCACAGACAGCATGTACAGAAAGCACACAAATTGTGGTGAAGCCTCTACTGCAATGCCTTTTCTATTGCTTTTTCAAACAATAGCTGCCACTCTTTCAGCTGAAGATGTGACTGAACATTGTCAACAAAGGTACTTCTCAAATGGTGCTAAATTCCTGTACTGTACTTTGATGGGAAGTGTAGTAAACCATATGAGAGGAAGGAAGAATATAAGGAAAGAGTAAGAAACAGTTACAAGAAATGAAAAGAACAAAGGTTTGAGGGGCTGAGGAACAGAGGCTGATGACAGACAGCGCTGTAGTTCAAGTTATGACACGATGACATTTCCTCTCACAAGTACTGTAGAATAATTTTGCCTTGTTAAACAAACTACAGCTAAAATTTATTTTTTCTCAGTGAAAAAAAGTCAATTTGAGCTTTGGATTCATAGTAGAAAAAATTTACCATACATCTTCAATGTGGCCAATACTGCTTCTTGTAAAATTTTTCCTGTCATTGTTATTACTGTAGTGGGTAATGCCTATGTACAGCATTTATACTGAGTGTATACATTTCCCTTTATCCTGGGGTGAAAGAAAATATCACCAGTCCATGTACTGTATTACAATTTTCTCTGGAAAATATCACCATCTTGATCATCTATACACACCTGTAGATGGCATCAATTGATATGCCATGGTTTATGCAAATTTTTTCTTGATGTCCTGTGCACTGTTTGTTAAAATGAATATGCAAGCAATTAAGCATTCAAACAATATAAGTAAAATCTATACAATGTAATTACATTTGTATTTAGATTTGATGTTAGCAACAGTAAGTAACAGATGCTTTTACATAAGCATCATAATGATGAAAAAGCAAATCATAACTGGAACTTCACCTCTTATTGTGACTTCTGTACTTGGCAAAATATTTTCATCTACTACAATTGAAACAACATTACTTCTAACCAGTTGCTAACCAGTTGTGTACTGTACTGTCAGTATGAGATAGGGACAGGAAAGTGAAGAATAGGGAGTAGGGAGGATGGGGTGAGGGTCGACAACATCCACTATACCGTCTTTGTCATAACTGGTGGTGATGATGGTGGGAAGGGTAGTAGTGGCAAGTCCCGGGAAGGCTGGGTTCAACCCCCCTCCTCCTCCTCCCCCCAGCGCGGCTGAGAGAGGGGTAGGGTGGGAGAGAGAGGTGAGGAGGGGGTTTGTGCTCTGAAGAGACAGGCCGGCAATGGTGCTGCTGACTCCCATCATGGATCCTGGGCCAGTCAGGGAGGAGAGGCCGAGACCAGTGGTACCTAAACCAGTTGTGCTGAGACCGGTAGTACCCAAACCAGTCGAACTGAAGCCAGTCATCCCCAGACCAGTTGAGGCAGCGAGGGCTTGTGTATCAAGGTGAGAGAGACCGGCATCAATAATTCCCATGCTGGGGTTGCCAAGGGGATTGACAATGGGATTGGAGAGGTCAAGGGCTGGTACAGTAGTGGTAATGGCGCCCCCTCCTCCTCCTCCTAAGCTTCCCAGTCCTGCCAGTGTGGCCGAGTGAGTCAAACCCGTGAAGCCACCACTCACTGTGCTCAAGCCATACGAGGTCAAGATGTCGTTTGTTTTGAAGGATGTAGAAGTGGTGGAGGTGGCTGCTGACGACAGTCCTGTGACGGAAACGTTAAAGTTCCTCGTCAACCAACAGCCACGTGTGTTTCCCCACGTTGCCAATACAGTACAGTACTTCCACTTTCATAATCAAGTACCCTGGTTTACTGACGACAGCAATGATTTGTGGGCAAATTTAAATGTGTGTATATATGTAAATTTATATACACATTAAATGATGTGCATACACAACACACCTGATTTAATCTCATCCCAATGTTTTACTAAATTTTCCTCACTTGATAATATCCACATTCCTAAGAACATTTTCTCCAGTGTACCTCCAGGATTATAAATCTATATGCATTCTGCTGATTTATGAGTATCCTGCCAGTGCTGGCTAAGTTAGATAGGTTTGGAAAAAAAAAGGAGCCCACTGGGTCAAAATAGAGAGGAAAACATCATTAAAGTACCTGTGCTGTGAGTCACTAGGCCAGGGAAGCATTCTAAGTCCATCCTCATGTTATAGCAAGTAAGTGTGAGTGAGTGAGTGAGTGAGTGAGTGAGTGAGTGAGTGAGTGAGTGAGTGAGTGAGTGAGTGAGTGAGTGTGTGTGTGTGTGTGTGTGTGTGTGTGTGTGTGTGTGTGTGTGTGTGTGTGTGTGTGTGTGTGTGCGTGTGCGTGTGCGTGTGCGCGTGTGCGTGTGTGCGTGTGTGCGTGTGTGCGTGTGCGTGCGTGTGTGCGTGTGTGTGTGTGTGAGGAGTTAATTTATAGCCTGAATGATTGTACACTTTCCTGTTTATGTTATTGCTCTACTTTTCTGATAGCATTAGTTAAAGGTTACCTAATAAAACACAGAATAGCAAGGTGTGAAAAAACAGAAGAGAGTTAATGAAATTGAGTGAACATCACTTTGTTGAGAAAGGAAGGTGAAGGTCAGGTGAATAAAACAAAGCTGAGAAAAAGCAAAGAGTGGAATGGAAGGGAAGTCTCAGCACTTGAGACTGGCAATTGCTTGTACAGCTCATCTACTTCCTAGCTGTTTTGGCAGTATCTTTTTCCATGCCCTTTTTATGGGTAGGACCTCCCCAGTACACACATACACGTCTCCATTACTCATTATTACCACAGCAACAAGGTTAGCCTAATGTGTTCCACAGGCACTGGCAGTGCACTTATCTATCTTAATATGTCGTATGCAAAGGACCCTGTATGTGCTAGTCTGAATGAGGTTTGGTAAAATCCTGCCTTTCAGCAACATTTTGCATATAGCCTATCTGTATACAGTACTGTACTGTATATTATCAATAATATGATCTTCCTGGTAATACTGTAAAACTTTTCTAACTAGAGAACTTTATATACTAAATATTATAATAGTTGCCAATACATACTCCACCTGGTCCTATATGATCTTTACCAAACCTATTCCAGGGTTAAACTTATTAAAGTAAAGCTTTGTTAGATTTGTACAGTACAATGCTCATTAGTCTATAACTTATTTTAGCGGGTTAGGTTAAAAAACTGGAAACAAAACAATTGCAAAAACTGCGCCTCTAGCAGTTATACAAAACTTTAGGAAAATCTAAGGTACTTTACAGTATATAAATTTAAGCCACTTAATTAATCTCTCAAGCGTTATTCCTGTAAGCCTATATCCATATTTACTGTACTAAATTACTGTCAGCCCACTAGTTTTACTGAACTCCCACAAGTTCCTGCTAATGTTTGATTATTCCTCCTGCTGAGCTGAGGAGCTGTGCAGATGATGCAACTAGTCCCTAACCATGCATGCTAGGGCATTCCATGCACAGAGCAATGCAACGGTTCATTATTTACACTGGGCCATCCATGCGTTAATTCTCTTGGCTGGTTCAACTTTATAATAAAATGGTTGAAAATAATTATTCGGTCATGATAAATATCATCAGTACACCTCAAAACACTAAGAAGGAAAAATATGAAAAGAAAAACCAAGAGCCTTCAAAAGAAGTGCTCAAAACTGTTGGACAATTGTCTTTTGATAGGATAATAATTAGGACTGGCCTTCAAACTGGTACACAATGAAAATGTGGCTATAGGAAAATTTTAAAGAAAATGGCATGTTTACTGAGGTCTAAATAATATGATATAAGTTTAATCCACAAATTGTACTACTAACATATTGATAACAGTGTATCACAGGAAAAGAAAACATCTCCAGCCTCTGAGTTCTAAGACTGCAGAACAAAGGCAGAGACAACATACATAACTTTGTACACTAAGATAAAACCAAGCCAAGATCTATACAACACAAAGATTTCTCTTTACTTCTCTCTAATAAATCTTTCACAACAGTTAGAAATAGCTTACCTATGGCATTCGCAAAAAATCAGATTCATAGTACAGCAATAACAAAACTGGTTTACCTACAGCATATGCACAAAACGGTGAAGATGACCAAAAAAAGTACTGTATATATAAATATATTCATATATAAATATATATCCACCTGCAGCATATGCAAAAAATGTGTTAGAACACAAAGAGACTCGTAGTGTTAGGGAGCGAGACGAAGGGATGAACCAAAGAGCGAGCAAAGGACACACGACGCGCTACCTTTACATTGACTGCGGGTTTGTAAATCAACAACTCCATAAACCAATGTCTCTACACTCCAGCTTCGTACTCTCTAACTTCTTTTACGCTACAATGCTGATAATTTTTTGGATGCTTTTAGGATCTACCGGGCTGAGTCTATTCTTCTAGCAGCAGAAAAGTGGCTACAATTTTTGTTTGATTCAGTAGGAATGGGTGGAAATGAGAGGTGTGGGGCACGAAGAAGGTGCCACATCATTACGGTGCTGTTGCCTTTACGAACCCAACCTACTGAAAGGAATCATGGGGCTGGCTGGTGGGCTGCCCCCTAAACCACCACTACAGCAAGCGCCCTTCAGGGTGGACAAGGAATGGGGGCTTTGATCGCTACCACAACTACACAAGTGCCTCTTGGGATTCATTAACACTGGGGCACCACTGCTAAATCACCACTACAGCAAGCGGCCCTCATGGTCAAGAAACAATAAATGGGGCTCTGGTTTGGTTGCTAAACCACCACTACTAGTAGCAAGCACCCCTTAGGATGACAAATATTGCAGGGGTCTTGGGTCGTTAGTGCCGCCAGCAGCTACTGGGTCGCCACTTACTGTTGAGCCGACCAAACTGAGGTTTCGGAACCGTCAGAAAACTTTTAATACGCGAAGCGGCGGCAGCGGCTGCATCCCCAGCTTGCTGTAGGTGCCGGTGCGGCGGCTGGTGAGGCAGAACGCGGGCCCGGGAGCCCGCCTGACCCCGGGCCGTCCCACTGTGGTGATGCTGTGACTTAGTGCTGCCTGAGCCCTGCCTATGGCCCAATTCATGTGCGCTACTTATGTATGCCCTGTCAAGCCGTCCCTGAGTCACGCCGTCCATGAACTGCACGTGTTTACCAGCATGATGTGGACCTGCAGGCAGCCCAGGCAGGTCATCATATCAGGTCAGCTGCCATATCAACTAAACTTATCAAGTACAGGCTTCCAGGTCTCCTCCTTATTAAATTACTACTGATCACAAGTCTGCTTTTGCCCTTACATTCTTACAACCACAACAGATGCTTCAAGGACATCAAGTCCCTCAGAAATTCAAGAGAATCATCACAGGTCACATAAGTCATCCAGCAGCTTTCATATATCCTCTGGCACATACTCATATGTTCCTTTGCTTAGTCACCATCATTACATGTTATCTCTATATTCAAGTAGTCTACTGTACATCAGTTACACTACTCTGTAAATGATCAATTTCCTCCATAATATCTTACTCCACATATAAAATAATTCTTTAGGCTTTAAAGCTACAGTATTCCGAAAGAAAAAAAATGCTGTCCACTACATTTCCTATGAATCAAATTTTTCCATCAGCTCATCATGGATACTTCAATCATTATTAATACCTGTTCAAACTCAACCATAATATCTGATCCTCCTCACTTGACTAAGACATGCACACAAAAATCAACCACCTCTGGGGATTACAATAAAAGATGATTATACAAATGATTAAATAAACACATCAAGAACACTGAAGATAATAATATAGCTCATCTGTCATTTAATTTCTCCTTGATGTCACCACCCAATTAATATACAGTATAACAGAGAAGATAATCCATGAGGTTAGGGGGATGGGGGGAATTCATATTTCAAAATTCCCCAAAAAGTATATGGGATTGTTCGTTGACAACCATTCATTATAATCACATGTACAATATAGAAGATTTTTCAGAGGGGCAAGGTGATTATAAGACAATCCAAAAGAATCCTGCAAACTATGCCACAACACAGATGACCTATACTTAGATGATTGGTGTCTTGGCAAAGTCTAAATTAAGTTTTAACCTCCAATTTGCCCAAAACATATGCCCTCTACAACTCACCAGTGAAAAACTCATAATAACTACGGTAACCATTAAAATATATCAATAATGTTATAACATAATACTGTACTGTTAAAATGTTTAGCTCACCAGAATTAAGAAAATTAGCCGTAATCAGTATAGTAAGCTGTCTTACTTTAGTTTTCTTATTTCTGAAACTTCTCAAATGCAACATTATGCCAGGACCTAAGCTTTCATACACACACAGGGACCAAAGAAAGCGAACTTACCGATGGTTGAGCGAGATTTGTCGAGCTCAGCCAAAATTTTGTTGTCTTGTTCTATTTTGGCCATTATACGATCGATCTCGGTGGATGCATTCTCAACATTGCCCGGAAGTGGAGAGGAGCCAATGAGTCCAGCTGAACCCGAAGTGGCGAAGCTTGAAGACGTGTTGGTGTACACTCCCGACGAGATGGAGTTGAGGGAGTTGAGGCCTGGATGGGGTTTAGGCAGGGTGAGGCAGGGCAGCAGGCAGGAGGAGGGAACAGAAGAGAAGGCCAAAACAAAAAAGCCAAGGATGGACGAAAGGACGGACAGACAGAAAGACAGGTGGGGAGGGAAAAGCCAAAGACAGGCAGAGAGACACGTCAGGTGGGGAGGGAAAAGCCAAAGACAGGTAGAGAGACACGTCAGGTGGGAAAAGCCAGGGACAGACAGCCAGGGACAGACAGTCAGGTAAGGAGGGAAAAGCCGTACAGGTATCCAGTTGGAGGGAAGGAAGGGAAATAATAACAAGAGTTAGATTATCCCAACACTCACTGATCTTGAAGTATCCAAGTGAAATCTTTAACTATATCAACATAACTCTATGCTAATTAGAATCACATGTATAGAAGTTTAAACTAACACCATCAATGGATTAACAGATTATAGTATTTATAGCACCTACAAATTGCAGAAGAGATAGTGCAGTTTGTTAACTTTTCATTTTTGCAAGTGGTTATCACAGAAAACACGTCCACACTGGTATACAGTAAAAAAAAATAAAAAGTGTTCCTGTACTACAAAAGTTTAAACCGGAAGACAGCCATTATTATCAAATCAACACCTGTATTTACAAAGACAACTCAAATTATTAATCCTTAATCCTTTGAGTTTAGGATATTCATAGTAGTGGTTAAAATTATCAACCACTGTCCTGAGTAAAATAATTTAAATTAAGTTTCCATGCTACAGGGATTTAAAATTTCATTTCACACCAATTTCTAATACTGCATAAGAGACTAATTCTTAAGCCTTAACAGGTCCAAGAAAAATTGCAAACAATCTCTTACAAAACTGCGGGTCTTACATTAAGTACCGGAGGACAAGATTTTGTTACTCCTGTTTACTTTGGTGTTACCCAGTATCATGAGCCATTTGCAACTGCACTTGTATTACCTACATGTTTGTTTTTATCTATTATTGTTCTCATGAACCTGTCATCATGAATGATTTGAATTTCAAAAGTATGGAATTTGGATAAAAGAACTACTGTATACAATACATTTCAAAAGAACAATCTGATTAATCTAACTGTTTAATAGAGATTGAGTCACAAATTTTAAAGACTATCTTTGTTTCCTAAGAATATATTGCTTTCTACTGCAGTTTTCAAGTTTTGTATCATATTACAAGAATTCATAATGTTAGTCACTACATCATGCTGCCAGTACACTTTGTCTCATGTACAGTCGTCAAAAAAAGTTTCGTTACCATCCTTTTAACAGTGTGATGTAATGTTGGTACACCTGACTGGCGAGTCAGGTGTGACGCGAGTGTCTTATATACACCTCGGTCTCGTATAGAACGTGTTCACATAGAACGATTCTCGTATAGAACGAGCGACCAAAATATTAGCTTAAAATTATTTTACAAAACGATTGCATCCATATAGAAGGGGTGGCGAAAATAAGTGAAGCAAATCCGAGGAGTTCTTATACAAAACGAGCGAAATCATACAGAACGTGTCAGGAAATGATATCATTGGCGTCTGTACAGTGTGAGTGAGTGTGTTCCCGCCATGCCTCCCGCTCCTTCCCCCTACCCAATGTTGCCAGGAGCAAGGAAATTTCTCTGTTTTAGGGAATTTTGAAATACACATGGGGAAATTATATATTGTTCAAAAGTAAACAGGGAAAGTCTTACCAGAAGAAATACCAAAAAGACCGTCAATGTTCAAGAGTAAACAGGGAATTATTGAGGCATACAGGGAAATTCTAAAGTTGAAGTTAGGGAAATTTCGTGTGTGACTCGCTCGTTTTTAGTGATTACGAGTTAACCACCAGCTTCAACACTCAGTCATGCCAGGTGGTGCATTTACAAAACGGAAGGCCATTTCCTTCTATATAAAGAAGGAAGTTATTTCTCAGAAAGAGAAAGGAGAAGGAAACACCAGCGTATGGTTAATAAAAGAAAACAAACGATGATCACGCACTATCTCCCCCCTACCACCTCCACCACCACGGATGCCGCCGACTTGTCTCAGGGTCTCAGTCACATGAGTCACCTGCCAAAACCTTAATACAAATTGTAAAATGCAGTTTACATACATCCCTGTACAGTAGGATTAAGGCAAGAAAAACCTTGAAAAGTATTTTTTGTTAATTTCAGGGACAATTTTGGTGACTGATCGACCAAATGTGATTTTCCCAATAGGTTACATGTATCACATAGAACGATTTCACATAGAACGACGTCTTCTATCAACCTATTGGACGTTCTATACGAGACCGAGGTGTACCTCCGTCAACCTCCGTGTCCCTCAGTGCCTCATGGACAAGCAAGCAGAGATGACGTTGTTTCACCCAGTGTTTTTTTTTCTGGGTATTTCACGGTTATTCTTGTTCTAAAATACTCAAACGTATGTCCTTATGTTTATTAATGAATAGTTAAATAGTAAGAGTTCTTGAACAAAATTTAATTTAAAATCAGCTTGTAACGGGTAGTTACGATGTAGTGACAATTGGTGACCCCGGAGTGACCATTTGTAACGGGTAGTTACGATGTAGTGAAGATGTTATCTTCACTTGGGGTTAATGACAAATAGGTTTTGTGTTGGTCTAGTCTAGTCTAGTCTATTTATTTCTTCAGGTTTTACACTGCATATAAAGTTTTATAGCTAACCTGGAAGCTAACCTGGAATATGATCATGTGACAATATTTTATAGTCAACCTGGAATATGTTCAATCATGTACAGTCACAAGCATAAGTTTCTTTACCCCCCTGGCGAGAGTTAGGTCGAAGTCGTCGTTGGCTATGGACTGGACGAACAAAAATGAACCAGTTCATAATGTTCGGATGATGCTTCATGTCACTAGAGGTGTCCATTTGAATACAACAAATTTTACACCGTCATGAGATACCGACTCCCAGTGTTCGTTTGCCTGGCCCTTCTCCAACCACAACTTCGACCTCATTCTCGCCATGGGGGTAAAGAAACTTATGCTCGTGACTGTACATAAGGGTTGCCTGCTACAAGCTAAACTTTTGATATAAAAAAATTGTCACTGCCGCGGCCCGAGTATTATCGGCTCGGATGACACGAGGCACCAGTTGCCCAGTCGGCGGGGTACCAACCCTACCCCGCTTACCGATGTTAAAATTAACGTAGGGGTGGTAACGAAACTTTTTTTGCCGACTGTACAGTGCAGCATCAGAGCAACACTAAAATATTGTGAAAGTGCACATTCCTCACATTATATGCACAAATTTTTTTAACAAGGTTCAAACTCAATTCCATAAAACAGAAGTCATTCTTGAAGTAGCGGATGACTGCTGGTACATATAATCAACAATACTGTAATGAATACATCTATAACAACAAATATTTTATCTCAAGGAAAAATTTGGCAGCTCGTGCTACCCACTGCATTTAATTAAAGGGGAAGAGTTAATGTGTTGGTGGTGGTGCACTGAGTTTATCTGCCACATAAATCCAACCCAGACTGGTTTGGTACAGGGGGTGGTGCTGTTCCATCATCAATCCTTGGTGGTGCTGATGGTAACATTATTTATACAAGGGGAGGTGATACACCTTTATAGCTCAGCAACTTGTAGCAGTACTGTGAAGACATGAGGAAGGTGTTAAGTTATCTCCCCGTTTGCTGTTACAATTGCCTGTATACCTTCCCTTATTATAAATTTATTATATTACGTGTCTGTTCGTTTTCACTCATTAAACTCATAACTTGGAAGCAAAATTTTGATAACCCACTATAGATTCATCCAATTTTTCTGGTTTAACAGATGCTGTAACTTGCAAATTCATTAAGCAAGGGGCTCAAAATTAGCATACAGGTGAACCTATCTGACTCAATATGGTAGGCCAAATAACTGCTCATAACTTTTAATTATTTCTGAGCAATTTTTGAGGCAATATTTAAAACTGTGAACACATTTGAAAAAGGAGTTTTTTACTAAAATAATTGAGACATATAAATATCCTGTACCAATTATATGCCAATAATGAGATCTACTTTTACCATCAAGTAAGCAGTGTTCACCTGTCCTGTGTTGTTCCATCACCTTAATTAAAGCAAACATCAGGTACCAAGGTTGACAATACACAGTTGCCTGCAAATATGGTGATAAATGCAACCTGACCCTTAACATGCAACATGCAGTTGTTGTGTCATTAATAAGGTTATAATATCTGCTTCCTCTCTGGCCCAAATTCATACTCTCCTAACACCTACCCTATACATAATTCTCTAAACCATAGACAAACTCTCCCTAACAGGCAATAAACAATTTCTGTTTTCTGTTGAATTTAATTCTCACTAATGTTGGTTCCATTTCATGTAATCATAGCATTTCAAAAGCTATTTCAGTTTACCGTACCTGATTCTCAATGGACTAAAGTAAATTGATGTAAAATATTTAGGTTACATACCATATTTATGTGTCTTATATTACCATCACTATTAAACTTCATTCACTTAGCAAAATCATATTTATGTCAGTGAAATGGGACTTCATAAAAGAGTCTGCCAGAATTACTTGTTACGTCAAGTTAGAATATACCCAAATGATCTTATCCTCTTACCATTTTGGACTGTCTCGACTATTGCACATGAAGCTGACCTATAATAAGAGTTGCCTGTGCAGGAATGTCTGCACAGTAGTGTAAAAACAAGTTGGTAATGATAAAAAGGAAGCACAGAAATGTCAATTCCTCATCTGTGTATTCTGGGGATGAGGACACTAAGTAAAATCATTCACATAAATATCAAGATTGTTGTAAATTTGATATTATTACACACTAAAAGAAAGGGGAGTTGAACAGAGGTGTGAGCTGAGGTGATACTGTGTATTGTGATTTTGTTCCCCCTCTCTCACCTTCCTCGTCTTTCGTTTCATTTCATATACTTTAGATCACCTCATGCTCCATTCATGCTAATCTATTCTGAGCAAAAAAAGGCTCTACTCACTAAGAACCAGCTTTAAAAAATCTCAGATCTACTAACACCAGTCTTCTATTGCCTATGCTAAAAAATAAAACACCATGTAGCTACACTATAACTGATACAGGTATAGCCTAGGCTTATCTCGTGTGACTGTCTGATGCTGTGGTCTGCTTCCCTCTCCTCTCACTTTCTGCTGGTGGGGATTTACAACTACAGTATACTTTGAAAGTAATATTGTATTCAAATTCTGGGATTTTGCTTGTCATGACAATGATAATCTCATTGCAGCATATGAATTTTCCCTTAATAAGCAGCATGTGTATTACATGCATTGTTTACTGAGAGTTCCTTCTGTGAGTACATAAACAACACTCAGGATTTTTTATTAGGTAGGGGTGAAGTGAAGTGCAAGATGCCGGCAGTGCAATGTAACATGCCGGAGGGTCACAGTGCAACATATCCATCCGAGGCTGTGTGTGAGAGCCTGACTACTACTTAGCTCAATCACCTCCAGCCTTGGCAGTGATTGCGGTCTGGTTAAATACCATCACTGACAATTTACGATACCCGTTGCTCCTGCTGAGTGGATATGAATGTATGTTTTATGAAAAGAATTTTTATACATTTTCAATGACTGGCTGCCTGCCAAGGCCTCTAGCCAAATATAATCTGACATCAGACAATGCCACGAAAGTTGAGCAGTAACAGGCCATTCTCATAATATACTGTATGGTACTAATGGAGTCTTGTAGCAAGAGTGCTGAATTTTGAAAAATTTAACGACTAACTCTTGTGCAGCCTTCTTGAGAGGGAGAGGGGTGATCGAGAGGACGACCAATGAGCGCGCTCCTCGCGCCAGCTCTGACCTGATTGGCCAGCTAGAGGTGACGTGGACATGGGAGGGTGATGGTGACCCAAGAGAGAATCGGGGAGATCGACCAAGCCAATCACATCTAGGCTGTGGGGCAGACTGAGGCCCATGGAGGGGTGGGGCACAGGCGTCGACCCCGCTGTGCTACCATTGGACAAAATTTGACTGGAATCTGTAAAGAAGTGGTGAAGTGAGCGTGCAGCATCCCAGGCAAAGGGGAGTGGGGTGAGATTATGGCAATGACACCTGCCATTTCTCCCTCATCCCAACCCTCACACCATACTCACATTCCAACTCCTTTTTTAAAATCCTCTTTTCTCAAATTCATACAAAATATCATTAACTTTACAAGTATAACTGCAAAATACTGTAATAGCAAAATCAGCTTGTTTAACTGCATTATGTTAATACAATTTTATTCAAAATAATCTACACCATAAAAAAAATCTACATATTGCAATACTTTAACACTTTAATTTGAGGATAAGACTTCTAAGGAGGTGGAAAGTGAAGCAAGTTATGCATGGGAGAGAGTGTGAGTCTCAGTGCACCAGAACCCATGTAATCAAACCTCACTACAGCATTCACTTTTAGTTTTTCAGAGTTGTGCATAGATAGAGTATAGTACTAGGCCAGCACACCAATTTCACTCCATTGAGAACTTTAGTTGGCAAAGTTAAACTAACAATATTTCAGTGCTAATCAAATGAATGTGCACTACAGATAATTACTGTACAAAAACAAATTATTAATGATCAAACCATGAAACAAGAGCTACATATATTATACTGTATTAATGTTTTTCCTAATTTCTACAATCACACTACAAGACAAGGTTTTCTTTATGAAATGTCTGCTGTTAACACATATGTATTACTGTACTGTACAGTATTCTAAAATGCTTTTCACAACAACAAAATTTCACTTTTCCTCTGTTATTTCAATTATGATAATATTCCCTATTGTAATTGTTATATTATGGAATGACCTATCATCCTCTGTATTAACCCAATCTTATGACCTTCCTATTTTCAAAAGGCTTGTACAGTATATTGACAATATTTGGGTATGGACTAGAGATTTGTTTATCTTCAGTTTTTCAGCCACAGCAATGAGTGAGTAAATTTACCCTTGCTTTTCGCTCAAATACAATATAAAGTAAAAAAATAAATAAAAAAATAAAGAGAATAAAACTTAAGTACAGTCTATTCTAGCACATACTCTATATAAACACAACTCTTCCTCAATTAAGTATTGGCCCCAAGCTGAGCAGTGTAGAGCATGACAGATCTTATAGATTGGCCCTTACTAAAATTTTCTACAGATCCCCAAAGATTTCTAAGACATCCACAAACCACAAAACTAGAATAACAGAAAATAATATTATAGAGAAACAGTAGAAAGTGTTGTGTACCATATATGAGTAAAGCAGTATAGAATGCATGTTGAAGAAAGGAAAGCACAGTACTGTACTGGACATTAGTGCTAGGAAGGAAATTAGGATAAACAGCTTCTACAGGTAGCTGAAATTTACAAAAATGCATCATGTATTTCATAATATGATGCTATAGTCTTTTATGACACCTTGCAAGACTACACTAGACTTTTAACCAAGGTAGATTACACAAAATTAAATCCTCCACACAGGACTAGGACAGATTATGTAAATTTCAATGAGGAAAAAGTATAAAGTATGAAAATGATATAGAATTCTTTGAAGGAATCATCTATAGAAGGCACAACTTGAATCTTTCTTAAGTTCCATAGAACATTTTTGTAAGGGTTACACATCAGCTCTTTCACAGAAAAAAGGATTAAAAATTCAGTACTATACAAAAATCAATCAGTCTTGCCTATGTTCAGAGCTGATCAAAATGCAATAGAATTCATGCTATTGGCAAGCTTCTGGGGGATTAATATTCAATATCAAGAAGCTGAAGAAATTCAGAGTAGATATATTTGTTGAATTCTGTTGCCGTCTCAAATAGTACATTATGGTACTGTACTGTAATTCAAAGCACATGTTTCCAACCGATAATAAATCCTTCAGAGTACAATCTTAACAGACCATCACTTCACAACTCTCATTTCTCTATATTTTGCATTAGATAGGCAATAACATACTAACATAAAGAAACTACTAGATTTGGTTCATTGAGTCCAGCTGGGATGTATTACCTGTAGAAACGGAAAGTAATCAAAATCTTCCCCAATCATTAAAAGGTTAGGTTTGGTTAAAATGGAGCCTACCACTTCCTCCAACATGTGACATGACATGAGACAAATTACCACAAATAAGAGCAAGTATTTTGCTTTCTAACAGCTTGAAGGAATCAGTAGCCTTCATTTCACTAACATCTTATCCCCATAAGATGAGAGATGTGTCAGACAAGAAAGCAAAGAAATCAGAATGGACTACAAGGCAGTGAGGAGTTCTTAATCATAACAAACATTACAAGGAAAGGGAAAGGATTCAAGAAGTAAAACATAGATGCAATGACCACAAAACACAGCAGCCAAACACACACAATGATACGGAACCCATTTTATGGTCATAACTATACTGTAACCTCTGTTGCTGAGCACCAAAACAAAAGATAACTATGTGCCTAGCACCCTGTATGTCTGTGGTAATTTCAATGGAGAAATGATGTACTGTAGTGACCGTGGTTACTAAACTGGGAGAAATATATAGCAATGATAGTTATTCATAAACAGTGTGATGGCACTGGTGAGTGTACTGTAGAAATGACTGAACTGTATGGTGACTGTGAAGACTGCAATGTGCATTTGAGAGGAACCAACCAATCATACAGCAGCGGTTGTAAAGTTGACAAACAATCTCTGGACATCAAGATCAACAAGAGGAGAAGTAAATGCAGAGAGGAAAAAACTATAGGATGAGGGAAGGTCAGGCAGGCTGAAGGTGGTACTGTATTTACTCTGTTGTTGCTGTTGTTGCTGTTGTTGGAGTGTGTAGCGGAGGAGGGCTTCCTTGTGTAGTAAAGAAGACATCTCTGAAGGTGGGATGGTAGGGTAAGGGAGGGACACAGATTAAGTTGGCAGCAAGAGAGGGAGTGAAATAAAAAGGATAAAGGGGGAAAGGAAGACGAGGGGGAAAGGAAGACGAGGGGAAACGGGAGAAGGGGGGAAAGGGAGGAGGGGAGCGAATTGTAAGAGAAGGTGGAATATGACATAGGAAGTAAGGAGAGAAAGAGGGGGAGAGTGGGAGAAGGAAGCGAAAGATAGATAGTGAGAGATGAAAGATGTGAATTACAGATGAGAATTAAATTTAGGAGTCAGGAAGCAAGACAGGGTGGGAGACAGAAGAGACATAAACAGATGGCGATATACAGTATGCATCTATCAGAACTGGTAGGAGATAGTAAACTATAGAGTGGCTGGAATATAGAAAGATATACGTAAAATACGTATCAAGAAATATAGCATACCGTAATCTATCTAAGAGAGAGAAACGTAAGACTTAATAGCAACACTGACAAGAAAGAGTAAAATGGTAAGTACTGTACAAACTAGTTTATATGTTTGAGGAAGACAAGGACATAAAATAAACACACACAGAAACCATGCAGCATGAACTAAATGTCTTAAAAAACAATATTATCTTATCCCAAAGCTGCATTTACATAAAAGCTGGATGCTGTCTGTAAACTGAAGGCTATTGATTTCTCCAAACTATACCACAAAACAGTCCATCATAACTAAAGTACAGTATAAGCAGTTAGTTTCTTGGCACAGCTTGGAGGAATCAGTAGCCTCCAACTTGCAACAGCATCTTACTCTCTAAACTAAATTATTGAGTCTCAACTATTGTTGGATGACTTAGCTGTCCAAGGGAAGCAATAACAATGTCCAAAGATTAAGAACTATTGATATTAACAGGATAGTACAGTGCTGGTCAATCTGGAGCAACTGATTCCTCCAAACTCTTCCAATGTACAGTTACGAGACCTAATATGTATCCAGGTCTAGTTGAAGCTTCGAATAATCTGACATTTCAGTGAACCAATTACAACACATATTCTCTCTCATACTTGTTGGAGCTCGTTCAACACTCTACCAGGCTATTCAAAGCACATCTGGATACATACTATATGGCTCGTGTTTGTAAAGCACATACAATACGGTACAGTAATATCACCACCACCAAATATACCAACATTACCTATACCATTCACACCACTATTACCACTCACTAATCACATCATCAGTATCCACTAACCATGTACAGATAACTATCAGTAAGATGGTATACTTATCAACATGCCACAAATGACCATTTGACAATGGTTTTATTAATATAGGTGGTGGGCCTAAAACTGTTGATATCCCTTCATAACCAACAATGCTCTTCATGGAAGGGATAAAAGACAGATTTCCTGTGTTTGAGGACATAAATGAGTCTATATGGAAGTATACAATAATTGCCATCCTAGCATTTGTTTTGGTACACATGTAGAGTGTATATTTAATAAAACTGAAAGAATAAATTGTATGATCCTTCTATCAACTTCGTTTCATAATGTGGCTGTTAACCCAGTGCAGGTTGTTGTTGTTTTTGTTGTTGATGTTCTCCTGGGGCAGAATGGCCTCGTAACCCACAGACCCCTGGTGCAGGTAAATAGTACTGGCCTAGCCTATGACTTTCCTTGTACAGTACTTTATGTAAATATGATCTAAATAAGCCTATATAACCCTCAGCTTCTTCCATATTTCCAGTCCGTCTGTAATGTTTGTT
Source organism: Petrolisthes cinctipes (assembly GCA_033782935.1). NCBI lineage: Eukaryota > Metazoa > Arthropoda > Malacostraca > Decapoda > Porcellanidae > Petrolisthes > Petrolisthes cinctipes. The sequence goes on from JAWQEG010004358.1 coordinate 186,181, forward strand.
TCCTCAGCTAATTCACTGATAAAAGCTCCTTACATTTCAAAGCAACAACACAATTCTTGAAGACAATACCCAAACCTCCTTTTGTAATGTTTGTTTCCTCAGCCAATTCACTGACATAATCTCCTTATATTTCAAAACAACGACATAACTTTTGGTTACAATATCCAAGCCTTGTCTCCATGCGACCTACCTGGTGTAATATCCCCGGCTGAATCTGGACTCTGGAGATCAGCGCTAAGGGAGCCAGAGCGGGACCAGGTGGCATTCTTGGGTGAGCCGTGTTGAGCTCGCTTCAGACTTTGCAACTCCAGCATCAGCTCCTCATGACGTAGGTTCTGTACTTCCGCCTTCTTTTCCAACTCTCGGATTTTAGACTGTCAAAGATGGGAGGGAATTAACTAAATAGTGTTGACTGAGGAAGGTATGGCTTGGTAAGGATAGGTGAAATAGAGTCTGCCAATCATCCAATCCCAGAAACCTTAAGCAAAGTGCACATTAAGTAGATAGTACAGGTACAGTATGGCTGACTGAACTGCAATAATTCATTAATGAGAGAATTCCTGTCCTTCACATTCTCTCTCTCCACACTTTCCTATATTCTTATGACTACACCTTCATTTTATAATTACAGTAATCCCTTGTTTTCCACTGGTGTTATGGGAGTGTATTGAACTGCTTGTAATGAATCTGTGAACAGTAAACTCTCTTTGTACATTACACAGCCATTAACCCAGTGGATAATAAAGAGTTTATTGTACACCAATTCATAGAAAAACTGTATCACACAGAAGTGTACACTCATGCATGAAGTTTGCTTGCTTCTACTACTTTTCTATCTATGCTTGGAACTTGAAAATGAACTGACATTAATGAGAGTTTAGGGGTAAGCCTCCGTGTTTGTTAATTGGCCAAATTGGTTTTTATGGTCCAAGCAGAGAGAAAAGTAGGAGGCAAATGAACTTCTGTGCAGAAGTGTACCGTGTGTATTTTTCCTTCATTGTACTGTGTCTGTCTTCCTTTACCAACAACAACCAGAATGAGAGATCTCCGAAATTTCTCACTGGCTGATAACAGCTTTTTTTTTATTCTGTACACATTCTATAAAGGTCCACTAAGGGCTAAAACAATAAAAGAAGTTAAGAGTTTACAAATGCAAGATAAAACACAAGCTTAAGCATGATAAAACTGATGATGTACAAACTGGTTAGCAATGCTGAAAAAGCTCATCATCTTTCCATCAAAATTTGCGGATATGAAGCCTTGCAAACTAATGCCAGCTTTTTATCATGCTAAGTCTCAGGCACTGTATGACCAATGCAGAATATAAGTCAGTCTCTCATAGTATTAGCCTCTCACACTCAGTTGACTCAAATGGGTATCATATCACACAGTTTTAATATATCATATTTTATATCTGGTTACACTGTATTAAAATGTTTGTTGGTTTGTTGCAGCAGGTGTGTGAAAGTATCAATGAATCCTAAAAAAGGAGAGAATTATCCATGAATAGTATAATTATGATACTGTACACATGTTGGTCATCCAAGTATGAGAGCGTGAAGATGTTTACATACTTGGTTACTGGAGAGAGCCTGGTGAGAATTTAACAGACAATTTCCTATATCCGACATATGTACATAATGTTAAACTTGTAACCATCTACAGCCCATTCCAGTGAGTTAGTTTTTCTATCACTTTCTAAGTTCAGGTAACTAACCAGCAGGCACACTCAATTAACCTGCCTCACTCATCTCTTACATTTTGCCTATAAAATTCTTTCCAAAATATTCATGGTTTACAATTTGCACCTCTCTGTAACAGTAAACTTGAATAACCTTCCTGTATCAAAGTGTATAACAACATAACAGTGTACCTTAATCTGCCTAGTCTTTGTGATAAAATATGTCACATCACTGTATTTTTCTGTCATTGTTTAAGAGTTGACAACGAATTCTTCTATAGCTAGTTTGATTTTACTTCTAGCTGCATATTCCCAACTGCCCTATGAACTATGCCTTTTTTTCCCTGGTTGTTTGTGCTAATTCTAAATACTGGTATTATATCTTATACAGTTTGTAAGACATTGCACTGATAAAGGTGTACTTTTATTTGGAAAGGAATTGCCAAGAAAAAATAACAGTGTTCGACTTGTAATAAAAATCACATCAACTGTTGCTTATTTTTATCATTTGTCCAATTATGCTTCACAGACTAACAAATCAGTATACAACATTAGTAGGATGTACATAATTATATATATATACTGTATCATCTGTATGTATCAGTGTTAAAAGATTTATTTTATTGCTAAACTGTAAAGCACAGGACTACACGCAATCTCAACAAACTGTACTTCCCCAGTATGACCTTCAGATTTGTTGGAAAGTTTGCTTCCTGGCTATACAAGTTAAATTAATTCTTGATATATTATAATTAATTGTTAAGTTATATCACATATGGTTATTTGGTTTAAGGTAAATTATATACAGTGAATTAGGGAAAAGGGGCATTTTACAAGCTGCAAAATATGGTACCATAAAGATACTGTCTTATATTGGATACAACCAATTAAACCCAATCTAACTGACATACTGTATGCTATCCTAGAGAAGTAAAGACTGAGAGCTAGAGCAGTTAGGGAATATGTATCCTGGCAACATAACTTTATTAAAGCCTTGTGCCCATTGTGAGCCAGTTTGACAAGAGCATAGTACAGTTCCCCTGAATGCATGTGACACAACCTTCTGCTGGCTGGCTGTAGTTGTCTTGATCCACTTTATATACTATCACATATTTTCAAGGGAATCACTGGGCACAATGCTCTACCTGACTCAAAGTAGGAACTGGATATAATCAAAATTAAGTAACCAGGCATAGAACCAACTTACCTGCAAGGCCTCCACCACCTCGACAGTTCCCTTGCGGTCCTTCTCAGTGGCCTTGGAGGCATCATGGAGGGCCGCCTGATGGTCTCGTAACTGGGCCAGTGCCTCTGCATGCTGCTGCTCAAGCTTGCGTCGCTTGTCTGCAGCATCTTTCATTTGCTGTTTTGGAAGAGGGTGTCTTTTTTTTATATGCCAATTTTTTTACAGTAATTTTTCAACAGTACCTGAAATATGTGTGCATGCTGTAGTCATCATAAACAAGGACACCGAAAAGTAAATAGTCATTATATATATTGAATATGTTGAGGCATCAGGTACAGTTGTGTCCATTACCACCAGAAGTCACTGTAATCACAAGGTTTAATTGTGGAGCTTTTACTTATTTTTTCACAAAACTTATTGCTCTCGTGAAAAATCTAGAGGGGACTATGCTCCAGTCATGAGTGGATGATGAAAACTACATATAAAACTAACACATTGAGATGGCCAATAATGTCATCACATTCCAATATTATATATTGTGAAGAATATGCTGAATGAATTATGCAGCAAGCAATTATGGTTTTTTCACTGTCATGGGATGTGATGTGATGAGAGAGAAACTAGAATTGTGTACTAATACTGGTAATAAAGATTGAAATATGTGACAGGGGAGAAACCAAACAAACAATATTTACAGTAAAACTGTCCGAGACTGAAATGGGGAGAAGGGAAAAAAGAGAGAGAGAGAGAGAGAGAGGAAGCATCTGTGTACAGTATGGTATCAAGAGTACAGCTAGTACTTACAATCAGGACGGTTTCGAGAGAGCTGCCTCCCCTGGCCCGCGGTCCATCAGCCAAACCATAAACATCTTCAAGCTGAGCCACGCAAACCCAGGCAGGCAGGTGAGTGGTGGGGAGGAGGTGTACAGGTGCATTATAGGCAAACATTAGGTGAAGGTGTAGGACAGATGGAGGGTGTACTGATGTTATCATGTTACATCAAGTGAACATGTAGAATTTATTAGGTGAAGGGCTGTACAGTACTGATGTATTAATCAAGGTGTTACACCAGATGAAAGGGAATATATGACAGTCATCGGGGAGGTGTACTGACGTGTTTTTTGCATCAGATGAAGATAAGGAGCTGTTCCAGATGAAGTCAGAGTGACAGGTGCACAAAATTCATTACTGTATCAGTAAGATTACCCACTTCATTAGGGTGTTACAGCCATATCCAAGATTGTAAGCATATACTGTAGGTGATACAAATAACGATAATACGTGAATAGTTGTACTCGTATAAAATAGGAGTACTGTATCTATCTATCTATCTATAGCTCTGACGCCTCGTTCCCTCCGGGAACTCCCCCCAAGGGAGTGTCTCCAGTTCTCCCTGTTCCAACACTCCCTCCTTACTTGTTCAAGCCCTACTCTGCCACTCACATTTCTCTCCTTTACATACTCTTCCACTCTGTTCTGCCATCTGACCGGAGGTCTGCCTCTCACACCAGGTGCCACAACTTCACTTCCATACACCTTCTTTACAAATTCCTCGCCTTGCATTCTCTCCACATGTCCAAACCATCTCAATGTATTACGTTTCACTCTCTCAACCACTCCACACTCAATACCAATGGGGAATTTCTGGAACTAATCCGCTAGATGTCACTGCTGTGCAGTCAGTTCATGAGACATGAGCTAAAATATTGTTTTTTAAAATCCCATCAGCATACAAATGCATAGAACCTTGATCATTATGATACTTTCGAAATCCTGCATCGACTTTTTAATACCCTGTATGGATAATTTTGAGATAAGTTGGTTAAATTAGATATTTTTGTTTCGTGATTATCGACCTTCTGCTGTCGATATTTAAAGTAAGGCATATGCCAAGGCTAAAATCTATTTATTTGGACAATACAAATAAATATGATTAAGACTGTACTACATATTATGACGTAACATACCCAGTAACATGGTAATATATAGATATAGTTATTTTTGTGGAGATATTAGCATCTCCTTCACCAAGTGAGCGACAAGGCAAAAGTAGCCGAGCGAGACTCGTTTCCTCAGCTCCTCCTTCAGCTGTTGCAACGTCCAGCTACCGTAGTCCATTGTTCTTATAAAAGAACCAAACCAAACACGTAACAATAACCAAAGCGTACGCCAGTCGGACAAACACGTTTATTTTGTTTTGATTCCTTCCACGATTCGACTACTTCGCCAGCACATTCGAGTTGCCTATTCTCAATTGAAATATGTATTTCAATAAACCAGGAAGTTGATCTATGTAATTCGGAGTTTTAACTATCACCTGCATGTTCTTTTTATGTTTAATGTATTTTCATTTACTTTGTTTCCAATCAATGGTGTATCTGTTTGGTAATCCCGAGATGGCCAAATAATCTGAATGCCAATTTCACCAGAAAATCAACTTAACTCCTTTTGATCACGAATAGTACTACTTTACCTGTGTTTTACTACTTAGAAAGAATTGTGTAGAAATATGTATCATTTAAGCTCGATGCATTTTTTTTGTGTATAGAATGACTCTGAAGGAATATTTTATTTTGCTTGTGTGCGCGATGAACCGCCGATTGTGATGCCACCTGGTGGCAACCACGAGTTTAGAAAATTCCCCATTGCCTTCTCACTCATACCACATCTCTCATATACACTCTCATTACTTTCTCCATCCCATCTAGTAAGTCCACATGCTCCTCTCAAGTAACTCATTTCCACAGCACCTATTCTAGACTGATGAGCCCTACTCCATGTCCATGTCTCCGACGCATATGTCAGTGTTGGCAGGATTATACTATTTCGTAGTCCCCTTTTCACTTCCATACTCACACTTCTACCCTTCATAATCCTCCCCAGTGATCCTATGACCTGTCTACCCTTCACTGCTCTCTCCCTAATTTTTCCTTCCAAACTTCCATGTTTACACACAACTGTACCCAGGTACTTAAACTCCTTCACTTCCTCCATCCTCTCGCCCCTCAGAGTTATCTCACACTTCGTCCCAGTTGGTACAGCCACTCTGTAAGGTGTAGCAAAGTCAATCACTTCAGTTTCTGCTCTTTCAAATACCATCACTTTACTTTTGCCCACATTCACCTTCAGTTTCCTTCGTTTACACAGACTGAAATTCGTCCACCACTCTCTGTAAATTTCTTTCATTCTCAGCCATCAGCACAGTGTCATCTGCAAACAAACTTGCCACCAGGGACCAGTTTGTTTCATTCAGCCTCAACTTCACCCCCAGACCATTCACTTTGGCTTTCACCTCTCTCATACAACCATCCATATATATATTGAACAACCATGGTGACATAACACACCCCAGTCTCAGCCCTACACTAATATTAAAACTCTCACTTAGATCACCCTCTACCCGTTCACATGCTTTTGCATCTGCATAAAAAGCCTCAATGCCTTTCAGCAAAGGCCCCCCAACTCCATAAATTCTCAACACCTCTGTCATAGCTTTCCTATCAACTCTATCGTATGTCTTCTCCAAGTCCATGAAGGCAGCATACAACTTCTTACCCTTCCCAATATATTTCTCCACTATTGATTTTGATGCAAATATTTGGTCCACACATCCTCTACCCTTTTTAAATCCTCCCTGCTCCTCACTAACTTTATTCCCTGTTACTTCAATCAGTCTTTCAGTCAGAACCTTCCCGGAAACCTTCCCCGGTACACTAAGAAGGCTTATTCCCCTATAGCTACCACACTCATCCTTACTCCCCTTCCCCTTATACAAAGGTACAATTATGGCTCTCCTCCAATCCTCTGGCACCTCTCCCTGCCTCCAGGCCAATGTACATATAAGCAACATCCACTCCACCACTACCTCCCCCCCACACTTTAACATTTCAGCAGTTATCCCATCCACCCCCGGTGCCTTACCCATCTTCAACTTTCCTATTGCTTTCCTAACCTCTTCCCTTCCTAATTCTCCCTGTACATCCTGTCGTCTACCACCTGCCTCCATCCCCATGCATGTCACCACCGCCTCCCCTCCCGTCCCCTCATTCATCAACCGATCAAAATGCCTCTTCCACACTTCTTTCACTTCCTCACTTCTACTCACAGAGGGAAGAGGTAGGAGTACTGTACTGTAGTGAGTAGTTGTAGAGGTGCATATTGTATATGGAACATAAAAGGGGACTTTCAGTAGCAGACAATCCACACTTGTTTGTCTAGTGTGTCGGTCTGTTTCAGTTTAATACTGGCTGCAAATATTATATACATACTGTACACATCATGCATAGAATGGTTATGTTCCTTCATTTTCATTGTGATATTTCATTTTCATTTCATGGTACAATAGTTTACTACTTTGTTTCTTTTTTCAAGTTTTGAAAAATGAAAGAAATATACCAAATCAAAGTTCGCCATTAAAGAAGACATGATACTAGTGAAAATAAGAGCCATTAAGAGGTATAGAAGTTGTCACCATTCACACAATTATCAGTTTTCAATGGACAGTCAAAGATGCATCCATTTTCTACTACTACAAATGGTAACTGAGAAAGGATGCCACTCCCAACCACTCACATACTGTATAACTAAGGGCTGTATGAAAGAACATTCGTGGTGTTAACGATGGTGTGGTAACAGTACGATGGCTCCCTTGACACAATACAAAGCTACCATACCAGTACAGTACTGTGCCATCATCAACACCATGGATATTCTTGCACACAGACCTATCATTATTCGAGGAAAGGGTGATGTTGCCCCTCTACCAATGTAATGTATGCCTCATGTATGGAAGCTAATAACACAAGCTGTTATTCATGCCTTAGAGTGAAGAGACCATGTGCATTCACAGACAACGAGCATCCTAAGATTTGATAATACAGATGATATATGGCTGTAAAGAAACAATATGCATTGGTACAGAGTCAATGTTCAAATGAATTTATAAAAATATGTACCGAGTTCAGAACTGCAGCCTACTGCAGGCTAAGGCACTTAGTGTACATAGTGTAATAAGAAATAATGGTTATATGCTTACTACTGGTCCTTTTTGAAGAGGCATTAAATAAACAAACCAGCACCGAATAATGTAATGAAACATCCAGACGATGAAAAGTAAATCAATCCATTTCAATTTATCATTCATTACATACTTGTACTGTACATAAGCTTTAGTATAATAATAGACATGCAAAGTGTCACTGTCAGCTACTTTCTTATGCACCACATCTACTATGCACAAAAACTAGAAAATCATATGATTTTGTCAGTGATTATATACTACACATTCAAATAGAGTTCAAGAATGTGTAAAGAAAAAATACAGTAGAAAATGCTTGGAAATTATATAACTATAAAAATAAATAGATAGGCTCTGAAAACCTATAAATATACATCATTTGCAAAGGAGCCTTTATTGCCAATGTATAGCTTTAACTTTTACAGGTCAAAGGAACTTTCTTTACAATCCCCAATGTCAAAGTATTCATTCCAGCTTTGTGTCATATGTAGTGAAAAAGTTTCATCTGCACTGAAACATTGACTGTAAAGGCTCCAATGTATTCAAATTGTGTGTATTTAATGCAATGTTTTAGTGAATTATACTTTTCAGTCAAGAGTCAATGGGTGGTACAGTATTATCAAACTACTTCTTTGAGGAAAAATCTCTTCGTTGCCAAGTTCCTATTATTTTGCAATGGAAATTTAATGATGAAATGCCTTTTCATTGAAGAGTAAGTTTAATAATACCACCCAATGAGTGACATGCCACTTGCATCAGCGTTTTGTAATCCAACATAATACGAGAATACTGGGATGCAAGATTACAATTTACGCCCACAAGAAAGGGAAAGGAGTATAGAGAAAGGAGGAAAGGCAAGCAGAAGAGAGTACAGTAGAGTGAGTGATAAAGGGAAGAAAGTAGTTTGTGTGTATCAGGGGGAAAAAATTGGATTGATTGATTGATTGATATTAGGAGCCACAACAGCGAGGTCATATAGCGCCAGAGAAAGGTGATAGAGAGATGTGACAGCAAGCAGGAAGGAAATAAAATGAAAAGAGGGACAGTTGAAAAAATAAAAAAATTGGAAGAAATTGATATGGAACAGGGAGGTGAGGAATGCAACAAAACACGGAGATAACAATTAAGGAGGCACGTATGGCAGTAAGAAAGGACAGTATATGTAGTTTGTATGTAACATGGAAAAAAAAAAAAAAAGGGTAATAATATGCAATAGTGTAAACAGGGAGGTGATTACGGTAATAAAGCATGGAAATGACAAAGACACAGTGAGGCAAAGGTTAAGAACATGAGTATGAACGAACACCAGGGAAAACAAGTCTGAACAAAAGAAAACACAAGTCTGAACAAAAGAGAACACAAGTCTGAACAAAAGAGAGCACGAGACTGAACAAAAATAAGAGAACACAAGTCTGAACGAACAAGAGAACACGAGTCTGAACGAACAAAAGAGAACACGAGTCTGAACAAACAAAAGAGAACATAAATCTGAATAAACAAAAAAGAACAAATCTGAACAAACAAAGGAAAACACAAGTCTGAACAAGAAAGAACACAAATCTGAACACAAAAGAACACAAACCTGGACAAATAAAAGAGAACACAAATCTGAACAAATAAAAGAGAACACAAATCTGAACAAAAAAGAACACAAGAGAGAACACAAATCTGAACAATTACCAACACAGAATAAAAGAGAACACAAAAGAACACAAAATAAAACACATATCCGAATGAACACCAACATGGAACAAATGAGAACACAAGAGAAAACAAATCTGAATAAACATGGAGCAAAAAAGAACACAAATCCGAACAAACACCAACACGGAACAAAAGAGAACACAAATCTGAATGAACACCAACATAGAACAAAAGAGACCACAAATCTGAACAAACAAAACAAAAAAATACATATCCGAACAAAGATCAACTAAAGGCCGATTCACACGACCAGTTTTCGTTCCAACAGGCAGGCCGCCGGCTTGACGCCATCAACAATTCTTAAATGCATTTTAATGTAAATGTTCAGACGACCCGTCGCCCTGAAGGCGGCAGCCATCCGTCGGCCGATGACATGGATCAGATTCCTTCTTGAGAATCACGTTGAATGGCTGCTTGACGGCGCCTGGCGGATGTGTGAGGAGTCGTGTGAACATGGACCCGTACAACACCCGTCCATCTACCTTAGTAAGCTTTCCTGCAGTCCCACACCTTTTCTGACAGAACATTACCAGAGTGCCAGGCGAATGACTGTCTACAGTGATTGTTGGTCGGGCCACGAATGGTCAGTGTGAATACATAGTCGTTAAACGGTGGCGGGCTGGCGGCGTGCCTGTCGGAACCAAAATGAGTCGTGTGAATCGGCCTTTACTAACAAGGAACACCAACTAACCCGAAGTACAGACTCCAGGTTGCCGACTTTCCCTTGTAGAGAGCCAACCTGAGACTTGGCCGAGGTACAGTCCCCCTCCACCTGAGTCAGTGTGTGTCTCAACGTGCGGCACTCCTCGCTCACCTTGAAAATAATGAAATACACAGATGTAGTTTTATATAATACATACACATACACGTAATACATACACATACAAGACTTTTAATATATATACTGTATTCAATATCAATGATACAACATACACACACATACATTCATACAGACGTAATACACACATATACAAGACTTTTATATATATACTGTATACAATAAATGATAAATAAATGATACACATACAAGACTTGAATATATATACTGAATACTATAATAAATGGTACACATACATACATATATACACAGATATTAATACACACACATAAATTTTACTTTGCCTTCAATATATATACTGTAATAATAAATAATAATAAATTATACACATACACACACACATTAATTATACCAAGCCTTCATTATATATACTGTACTGTATAATATATAACAATTGATGCTACACATATCGTACGTACACAAACATATATACCCACACATACATAAACACACACACACAATAATTATACCAAGCCTTTAATATACATACTCATACTGCATACACAAATAAATGATACACAAGTTATTCTATTCTCTATAAGTACTAATTTATTTATAAGGTATGGCCACAACGAATGCGATTTGCTTTACGAGTGTAGCTAGATTTCAGAATTAAAAAACCTCTCCTGAAATTAATGCAATCTAATGACCTCATAATGAACACATAATATCTGTACACTCAATAAAGGTGTCAAACATACTACATTCTATATTTCTATTACATATTTACGTTTAATAGCCTTATAAGCCTTTGGTGTATAAACACATCTTTTGAACGGTTATAATGTTTTTTTTTTTAAGTATTACAGGCTGGATTTTTTATGGTCACAACCCTTAAGGGACTCTGTGATGTAGTTAAAAAATTTGCAGGTAAAGGAGTCCTTCAAATATCGCTACGAAACACCACCTGTATGGAAGGAGCTTGTTTCGTGAAATAATCAGGAGGAATCATACAATAATCATCATACACGATCACAGGGTCCTTAAGGGGAGAGTACAGTGTTGGTAAATCTGGGGTGGGATCTTCAAAACTTCGTAAGTAGGTGGCACTACGATCATCTTAACTCTCTCGTAGTCGCCATATTTGATCGTGGCTTACGAACATCATAAGTGGCTATCTCCAAAACTTCGTAACCTCATACGTAGCTCACAATGATCGCTTCGTAGCGAGCGTCCCATTCCGTTTGTTTTGCTCATCCCGCCGCCCAGCTGACTGGCTCTCAGCCAATCACAATGAAGGAAACAAGAGGCTCTTGGTACTGTAAGCCAATCGTAACATAGTATCACACTGTCAACAAATAGAACAAGGGCTTATCGTCTTGGATGTCAACACCACCAGCAGGCAGCAGCTGATAGAGATGACACAGTCACCGACTTACATCAGACAGGAACAGCAAAAGACAGGTAAGGGAATTATTATACTGTGTTGGTACACATTTAAAATTGTGAGTCAACAGTGGAAATAAGGTAGCTGGGCATATTTTTAATATTGCCAATCGCTAGTATGATATTGTATATAGATTTGGTTAGGTTAGGTTACGTACCGTAAATCAAGAACAGCATGATACAAAAAAAATTATTGGCAGCTGGTTGTTATGAAAATAAATCAAAGCCATTGACTGGGACTACTTTCACTGTTTTATTTCCTTTACACCTACAGTAGTTTCTATGATAATCTCAAAATCTGTACAGTTGACTGCCATTACCAAGTAAAAGGCAGAAATATACCATATGTAGTGTAATCTGGCAAGTGCAAGATAATAACTTATATATCAAAATTTTTTATTGCAAGACAGATTAAGGAATTTAAGAAATTAGGTTATTTATTTTCATTATATATTTTGTCTTTCAAATATAGCTTTTAACATTCACATTTCATGTTAGATTTATTATTCTTTGAGTAAAATAAACTTTTTTTTCATGCATTCTTATCTTTGACTAATAATATTAATGAAGATAGAGTACTTGAATCATTATTAATGTTTTAGTTTCATTTATATACCAAGGTTCGGAGATTAACTATAAGGATATACATATACCGTACTGTGGCTTTAATCTTATTGTATTTTAATCATTTCTCTGCCATATCTGTGATATATCCAAGCAATGTGAAGAGTGCCAAACAAGTACCGTAGTTATTTAGGAATTTGTGTTTTTTGTTTTCAGTCATTGTTGGAAAGCACACGAGTTCAAACAGCTTTCCAATATCATAAATTTGCAGTTTTTACTCAGGTATATATAATGTAATGAACTGTGATAATGCAGGAAACTAATAGTACAAATAGCTAGGGAGGTATTATGGCTTTGTGTAAACTTTACAGGTGTCATATGTAAATAATATGTAGTTTTTTCATAGTCTTTATATTTAAAACATAAGAAAAATCAATACCAGTCACATATTTGTTATATGCTATGCTCAAAATAAGGTGGTGCTAATTTTGTCTCCATAATAGAGTATCCACTTCATGCAAATGACTATGGATTAAAGACTCATACTACATGGATTAAGTTAGGTCTATGCAATGAAGAATTTCAGCTTTGTTTGCAGGTAGGCCTAACTGGAAGCCACTTTTCTGCAATTATTATCTTACCATTATATCCTATTATTCTTGAACACTCCAAACTAAGCACAAAAAGTATTTGTAACTTTCCATTTCACAGTGCATCAGTTTAAATGGATAAAGTTTCTAAGTATGCCTCCTAATGTATTTTAATGAGAGTAAGCAAACATGTAGTTCATATTATACACAATACCGTCATGAAAGTTTCAGTTGTGGGTCGCATCTGGTTTCGTCACAATATACAATCTCATATATTCACCCTCTGATTTTTTCTAAGTCCAAAATGTAAACAACCGTGCACAGCGCGCGCCATACTATTGGTTGCGTGTCTTCTGTTTAATGCAGTAGAGCCTCAATGCATCCACTAAAGGCCGTCTGTATTCCTCCTAAGCAAGTAGTCCCGAGGTAACTATCTGTATACTGTACACAGAATTACCTATACTTGCAACTCAGTCTGTGGTTACATCTTAACGGTACATGCATTTTAATTAAGTAGCTGCATTTTTCTTAAAGTCCAGTTATCTCAAATCAATGTTATTTTCAATTTCCCAGAAATTTGCGCTTTTCCAGTCCCTTTTATATGTATTTCTCCGCCGGGTAAGTGGGTATGCATTTGACACGTAGCACTTCACCTCTAGACTGTATCAAGAATGGACGTTGCTCCAGCTACTCCAAGTACCTCCAGCATGCCTTCATCGCCGACAATTAATCGGTGTACAGATTGTGACCTGACAATGTTAATGTTTCACTCACTATACCTACAAAGGTAAGCCCAAAGAACTTTTTGATTTATGTGTGAAACATAATCTGCCTAGACCAAGGTTGGGTCCGAAGGATGCCAGGGTTAGGACCGAAGGATGCCAGGGTTAGGACCGAAGGATGCCAGGGTTAGGACTGAAGGATGCCAGGGTGAAGGCCCGTCCACACGATCGAGCAGTGCTCGCGAACACAAGCGAGCTGTTTGCCTCTCGACAGGCTTACCGCTTTTGTTCCCGAGCACACCAGCAAACTGCCCGTGCTGGTGGTGGTTCGAATTCACCGAACACTGCGGCTACCCAGTAGTATGACGTCGCTGCCACACACACGAGGTTTCCTATGGAGCCAAGGGGTCGTGGTTGTCAGTATTATCGCTGGCAATCGAGCAACATGTGAAATGTATTTGGGTCCATTCTCATGTACTTCATGAAGTCATTCGTATTCCCAGCTTTTAACCCCGTAATATTGTCACATGACTTCCCAACTGTTTTCTTTTAATTAGCCAGTCTTTACACCATTTGTCTTTCTGCACTGTGTTCTTTCTCTTCCTCACGCATATAGCAATTATTATGCTAAACAGCGCTATACACTTGCGTTCCTTCTTATTAGGCACCATAGTTATCGTACCGGTACTCTCACAACCCAGTCGACCATCTGCTCTGGCTCCTGCCCTGCTGTGAGCCTGTGACTGGTCAGACACGTTTGTTTGGACACCACAACAAGTGTGCCCGCCGCGTGCACAAGCGGTAAACCCGTCAACATGCGAACAGCTTGCTTGTGTTCGCGAGCACTGCTCGATCGTGTGGACGGGCCTTTAGGATCGAATTATAGAAGAACTGGGTTCACTATATTGTATATTTTCTTATCATTACCAACTATTTTGGACCATTCTAACACCCTTTTCATCTATGGTGTTTCTCTCGGAGATGCCCCGTTTTACAAACATAATTTCAAAATTAGTCTGACCTTACCTAACCTGACCTAACCTAACCTAGACCACAGCAGACTACTGAGGATCTAACCTGTGCAAACTACACGGATATAACCGGTGTAAACAATCATAAAGTGACTGGGGCAAATTTCTGGGACCTAGCCGGATGTGGTAACACTGCGCGATCCTAGCCAAAAACCCAGTTATTCTATAATAATACCAAGCTAATTTACGTGTTTTCCCCCACCCAAAACCCCGAATTCCCAATGCTCTCCCCCAAGATTGTAGGGGTAAGAGGGGGAAATGCAAAGTAACAAAATGCATCATTTCGAAAGTCATTGGATAAAAAAACAATGAAATAAAGGCATTTCAAGGCAATTAAAAAAAAACACACACACACACACACTAAAATCTTGGAGGTGTATTTGTAAATTTTTACCGTTTAAATTGACGATATTTATTGAAAGAATTACCGTTATGTAACAGTGTTGCCAGATCCAGCTAGGTCCCAGTATTTTGCCCGGGTCACTACCTGTACTTTACCACGGTTATTTCCCGGTAGTTTGCCCAGGTTAGGTCTCGGTAGTCTGCTGTGGTCTAGATTAGGTTAGGTAAGGTCAGGCTAATTTCAAAATGCCCAATTTGAATATGCTATCTTGGAAATGGGGCATTTGCGGAGGAAATGCCATAGAAGAAAATAGGGTAAATATTGAAAGAATTACCGTTATATATTGCGTACGGTTTTTCTACCTTCATTACCCTCTTATTTAGACCATTCTAAGACTATTTTCTTCTATGGCATTTCCTCCACAAATGCCCCATTTCCAAATTTGCCTGACCTTACCTAGACCACAGCAGACTAAATACCGAAGTCTTAGAATGGTCTAAATAAGTGGGTAAAGAAGGTAGAAAAACCGTACGCAATAATGGTAATTCTTTCAATATTTACCAAATTGACAGACAAATGTCAAATTAGTGGAAATAGACTTGAAAGAACTTCCTTAATTGCTTTCCTCTGGGCATGTTTATTTCTCTAAGAAAGAGTATATCCTTGACTCTATTATTAATGACCCCACTCACACAGCTTTGTACAACACCATAGCTCCATTCTCCTCAGCTGCTGAATATCCTCCTCTTGTTTAAGTTTACCGACAAATGACAACAATAACAACTATTATAACTATTAGGTGTCGCGGGTGTCACGGGCTGTGCATGTTGAGTCGAGTTGAGTTGTGTGTCCAAGTATCGCCTTTGCATCGGCACTTGCATTTTCTTTATTTTCTTTCTATCCTATTCCATTATTTCACTAATTTTAATTTTTCTTTTATTCCACATTTTATTTAGGGTTTCCTTTTTTCAATTCCATATTCTCATTTACGAATAACATTCTCCCCACTATATTAATACCATTCTCTTCATATGGCCTTTGTAATTCTTGTAGATATTTTCTCTCTCCATTATATAGGGGACAATCCAACAAGAAATGCATCAGGTCTTCGTTCTCAGCTCTACAAATGTAGCAATTTAATTCCCCATTAGTATGTCTATTGTTATAATTTCGTGCTAAAGTCTTAGGTCTTGCCCTGAACAACAATACTGAAGAAAACCTGTTATCATATACATCATCTTCTCTAATTTCCCCTTTCCATTGTTTAAGTATGTCTAGACTTGTCTTACTTTCCATATCCTTCTTCCATTCTACATGTGTCGGCCGTGACCACAGAGCTAAAAACTTAGAGCTCGCTACCCCCCCCCCCCCTGGCGTGTCGCCACCGGAAGTGGGTTGGCGGCCATGATACCTGCCCTTCCCCTCAACCCGCCAGCCTGTTAGATTATGCCAGGGTAAGATATTATTTCATTTATTCGGTCTTTTATTGATGATATGGTATATTAACTACATTATAGTGACTCACAATATATGAATAAGTATTTCTTTAACCGATATATCAGTGAATGGCTGATTAAATATAAATACATTTCGGTTAATAGGTGAAATGAGTTAGATAAACAAAACTATCGTTGGCTCTCATCCACAGTCACCTTCTTATAATATATATATATACAACGTACTTAATCTCTATTATGATCAGTATTTTATGTTCACATTGTTCAGTATGAATGTATGTATGTCACACTAGAGTAATATGTGTGTATATATGCATGTCACACTAGAATGTGTGTATGTATGTATGTCATACTAGAGTAATATGTATGCATGTATATATCACACTAGAATAATATGTATGTATGTATGTCACACTAGAATAATATGTATGTATGAATGTACAGCCGTGGTAAAAAATAATCATCCATATAGGAGTAACTCACGTAAGATTTTGACAGCTTCCCTCTGTTCCTTAGCTGATAAACATTCCAATAAATAGGTATAGTGCCATCGTTTAATTTAATACAAACAGCTACACACTACTTAAAACAATAAAATAGTATGTGAACATGAAAACATTACACAGTAAATTGTTAAAGTTACCTATATGTGGATGATTATTATTGACCACGACTGTATGTATGTATGTCACACTAGAGTAATATATATGTATGTCACACTAGAGTAATATGTATGTATGTATGAATGTCACACTAGAGTAATATGTATGTATGTATGTAAGGTAAGTGGAGGGAGAGGGAGACAGATTACAGTTATATATATTTGTCTTGTTTAATAAACCAGTTTAAGTTTAATTTCTTTGCATAATTTTCCCTATGGACATTATCTGAGCCTTGTTAATTGATTTAACAAAACCTTTATAATCAGATAACAGGATACAATGCTTTACAAATCAGGGAAAAGTCAATAACTGTGGAAAGAAACATACTATACAAGTACGTACGGGAGTTTAATGGGCAAGTATCTATACAATAGAGCGCTCGCCTGTTGTGACACGCCTCTCCTATCTAATAACACAGGGTTCAGCGCTCTAGGTTTTTAGCTCTGTGGCCGTGACAAGTGTAAATAATCTCAAATGTCACTATTTACGGGTTGTTTCTCGACTACGCGACCCTGCTATCAGCCTAATGAGTACTTTTCAGTTTTCGTAGCGTTCTGAACAAATATGGCGCATAAAGGCGGACTGAAACGGTAAGTATTGAAAGAATTACTGTTATGTCATACGTTTTTTTTTTTTTTACCTTCATTACCCACTTATTTAGACCATTCTAAGACTATTTTTCTTCCATGGCATATCCTCCGCAAATGCCCCATTTCCAAGATAGCATATTCAAATGGGGCATTTTGAAATTAGCCTGACCTTACCTAGACCACAGCAGACTACCGGGACCTAACCTGGGCAAACTACCGAGAAATAACCGTGGAAAAGTACAGGAAATGACCGGGGCAAAATACTGGAACCTAGCCGGGATCTGGCAACACTGCTACAAAAACGGTAATTCTTTCAATAAATACCACGGAGACTCCCTTACGAAGCTTTGAAGATACGTTATTAGCGGTTACGAACACCTTACGATGATCTTAGGCGCTATGAAGATCGTAACGGCGCTTACGAAGTTTTGAAGATCCGGCCCTTGGACCATCTGATTCTTCCATACTATTCCAGGCAACAGGCCGCCATTATTACTGTTCATCTGGTCTCGTTTCCTGGCATATTTCGGAGGAATCGAGGCGCTCCAATGTACCATTGCTCAAAAAAGTATCTAAAAAATAGGGTGCGATGGCTCTCATGATGAACAAGACTTCACGCCTTATTCTCTATCATTTGCCAGAAACTTTCGTCCGTTATGTCTTATTGCAGTTGCCGAATTTTTTCAGATACTTTTTGAGCGATGGTACAAAAAGTATACTCTCTTATTAAGGGGATGATATTACTTTTGGGACATTACAGGGTTTTGATTCCCAAAAATATGCCAGAAAACAGGACCAGATTGGCAAAAGTAATGGTGGCCTGTTGCTTGGAATAGTTTAGAGGATTCAGTTGGCTCCAGAATTGTCAAGCCCCTTAGTTGTCTTCATCTCGCATTTGTCATATTATGCTCACAACCACCACACAAACGGAGCAACTAGATTCCCACAGCTTTCCTCCACCCCCCCCCCCTCTGTGTGTGTGTGTGTTTGTGTCCCTCTGTCTCGGAAGACCATAACTTATTTTTTTCCTCTGGAGACAATAAATGAGGCAATGGAGGTTATGACGTAATATTACAAAGGCGATGTACAGTAATTGTTTTTTTGTACCTCAACTGTACGTGTCGTATGCAAGGACAAGGCATGGATGGTATTAACGATGATGTGGTGCATGGTGGTACCGGTACGATGACTCAATAGCCACACTACTGAGCCATCGTACCGGACCCAGGTCATCGTATCGTCAACACCACGGATATTCTTGCATATATGACGACCCCCCCTCCCCCCCATGTCTGTGTGTGTGTGTGTGTATGACGTCACTAGTGTAAGGTAGGCAGGGAGGGCACCGTAAATATAGAGACTAGACATTCTTTGGACCTTGTTGTTGATGTTGTTGTTTCCTTACAGACTCTATGGTACGTACAACAACTTGGGGTAAAAAAAAAAAAAAAAAAAAAAAAAAAAAATAGCCCAAGAATTTTCATAACACCATCATTCCTGTGTAAAGTATTTCCTGAGTCTTGCAAGTATACCATTCCTACCTACCTACCTACACCATAGCTATACGTATTCTTGTCAATGCACATTTACCAGTTCTGCTTGTACTATATATCCCCAAAGTTGTGTATATGTAAGAGAAACGTCATCCACTTTATTTACTTGCTTGTTCACCCTCAGTATTTTATCAGTCATGAGTTTAGAACCGAATATATGTATAAAAATGAAGTGTTGCATAGAAATATCACTAGAAAAATATGTTTGTTCACCCTCAATATTTTATCAATGAGTTTAGAACCGAATATATGTATAGAAATGAAGTGTTGCATAGATATATCACCATAAATTTGTTTGTTCATCCTCAGTGTTCTAATCAACATGAATAAGAACATATTTGTATAGATATGAAAAACATATTACATAGAAAAGTTTCAGTATAAATAATACATACATAATACACACACACACACACACACAAACACACACACACACACATACACACACAAGCAAAAACATACACGCACACACACAAACAGACAAACAAAACAATCTAACCTAACCGAAAACATAACCTCTGCTCTGAGTAATACGAGCTGGGAGAAGTGAAATAATCTGCACAGAACGAAAAGAGAGAGAGAGAGAGAGAGAGAGAGAGAGAGAGAGAGAGAGAGAGAGAGAGAGAGAGAGAGAGAGAGAGAGAGAGAGAGAGAGAGAGAGAGAGAGAGAGAGAGAGAGAGAGAGAGAGAGAGAGAGAGAGAGAGAGAGAGAGAGAGAGAGAGAGAGAGAGAGAGAGAGAGAGAGAGAGAGAGAGAGAGAGAGAGAGAGAGAGAGAGAGAGAGAGAGAGAGAGAGAGAGAGAGAGAGAGAGAGAGAGAGAGAGAGAAGAGAGGAGGGAGGGAGAGAGGAGGGAGGGGGCGAGAGGGAGAGAAGGGAGGGAGGGGGCGAGAGGGAGAAAAGGAGGGAGGGGGCGAGATGGAGAGAAGGAGGGAGGGGGCGAGAGGGAGAAAAGGAGGGAGGGGGCGAGATGGAGAGAAGGAGGGAGGGGGGAAGAGAAGAGAGGGAGGGAGAGGGGAGGGAGGGAAACGGACACTGCTGGCCCCCTAAGAACACAAAAGAAACCGTGCGACAAGAGAAAGAGACGTGGGGAAATAATGGATAAAGAACGAGACAGATAAATGAACGGGGAAGAGTAAAGAGGGAGGAAGTGCGGGAAGTGAAAAGGGAGAGGAAGGGGGAGGAGGGAGGAGGGATGGATAAAGGGAGGGAGAGGAAGTGAGGGGAGGAAGGGAGGAAGTGAGGTGGAGGGATGAGGAAGGGGAAGGAGAGGAAGGGAGAAGGAGGAAGGGAGGAAGGGAGAGGAGAGGGAGGAAGGGAAAGGAGGGAGGAAGTGAGGGGATGAGGATGGGTTAAGGGAAGGGAGGGGAAGTGAAGGGGAGGGATGATGATGGGAAAGGAGGGAGGAAGGGAAAGGAGGGAGGAAGGGGAAGGGAGGGAGTGAAGGGGAGGGATGAGGAAGGGGAGGGATGAGGAAGGGGAAGGAGAGGGAGGAAGGGGGAGGAGGGAGGAAGGGGAAGGAGAGGAAGTGAGGAAAGGAGGGAAGTGATGTGAAATAATACTTATCTTATTTTGTTTTTGCAAATAATGTAAAAAAAAAAAAAAAAAAAGGGGGGGGGAGGGGAGGGATGAAGGGAAAGGAGAGAGGAAGGGGAAGGAGGGAGGAAGGGGAAGGAGGGAGGAAGGGGAAGGAGGGAGGAAGGGAAAGGAGAGAGGAAGGGGAAGGAGGAGGAAGGGGAAGGAGGGAGGAAGGGGAAGGAGGGAGGAAGGGAAAGGAGAGAGGAAGGGGAAGGAGGGAGGAAGGGGAAGGAGGGAGGAAGGGGAAGGAGGGAGGAAAGGGAAGGGAGGGAAAGGAGAGAGAAGGGAGGAAAGGAGGGATGTGAAGGGGTCAAGGAGAGGGATGAAAGGAGGGAAGGAAAGGCGGAGGGATGAAAGGAAGGGGAGGGGAGGGATGGGAGAAAGGAGGAGGGAGGGAGAGGAGAGGGATGAGGGATGAAAGAAGGGAAAGGGGAGGGAAGGGGGGATGAAAAAATGGAGGGGATTAGGGGAGGGGATGAAGGAATGAGGGGAAGGGAGGGGATGAAGGAATGAGGGGAAGGGAGGGGATGAAAGAAGGGAAGGGGGATGAAAGAATGAGGGGAAGGGATTAACAGAAGGAAAGTGGAAGGGAGAGAAAGGGGAGAGTGAAAGGTGGAAGGAAAATTGGAGGGAGTGGAAGGAGAAGAAGAGAGAAAGAAAGAGATAATAATAATAATAATAATAATAATAATAATAATAATAATCTGAAAAACTAGCTACCCTCAAGAAATTAGGAGAGAGAGAGAGAGAGAGAGAGAGAGAGAGAGAGAGAGAGAGAGAGAGAGAGAGAAAGGTTGACTGCATACACACACTGCCCCACACAGCCGGCCCTGCCCCCCCCCCCTTGGATCAATACCGTCACTGCTGTACTACTACTACTGCTGCTACTACTAACTACACTACTACTACTACTTTTACTACTACTATTATTATTATTATTATTACTACTGCTACTACTACTACTTTTTCTACTATTTTTATTACTACTGCTACTACTACTACTACTACTACTACTTTTACTTCTACTATTATTATTATTATTATTACTACTGCTACTACTACTACTATTTGTTCTACTATTATTATTATTACTACTGCTACTACTACTACTACTACTACTACTACTACTACTTTTATTATTATTCCTTCTGCTACTACTACTACTACTACTTTTATTATTATTTACTACTGCTACTACTACTACTACTACTACTACTACTTTTATACTACTATTATTACTACTGCTACTACTACTACTACTTTTACTACTATTATTATTATTACTACTGCTACTACTACTACTACTTTTACTACTTTTATTATTATTACTACTGCTACTACTACTACCACTACTTTTATACTACTATTATTATTACTACTGCTACTACTATTACTACTACTATTTGTTCTACTATTATTATTATTACTACTGCTACTACTACTACTACTACTATTTTGTTCTACTATTATTATTATTACTACTGCTACTACTACTACTACTACTACTTTTATTATTATTACTTCTGCTACTACTACTACTACTACTTTTATTATATTACTACTACTACTACTACTACTACTTTTACTACTACTATTATTATTACTACTGCTACTACTACCTACTATTTTTTCTATTATTATTATTACTACTGCTACTACTACTACTTTTACTACTATTATTATTATTACTACTGCTACTACTAGTACTTTTACTACTATTATTATTACTACTATACTACTACTACTTTTACTACTACTATTTATCATTATTACTGTAGTACTTTACTATTGTTACTACTACTACTACTACTACTTTATACTACTACTGATACTACTACTTCCCCTTCTGTTACTACTACTACTACTTTTACTACTATTAAATACTACCACTACTCCTACTGCCAAGCTAATTCTAATAGTTCTGCCAATACTACTTTTAAAATAATAATAGTAATAATAAGCAATAATAATAACAACAATAACACTAATAATAACAATAACAATAATAATAATAATAACAACAACAATAACACTAATAATAACAATAACAATAATAATAATAATATTAATAATAATAACAATAATAATAATAATAACAACAACAATAACACTAATAATAACAATAACAATAATAATAATAACAATAATAATAATAATAACAACAATAACACTAATAATAACAATAACACTAATAACAATAATAATAATAACAATAATAACAATAACAATAATAATAATAACAATAACAATAACAACAATAATAATAATAATAATAATAATAACAATAATAATAATAAGTTATAATATACACATTCAGCCAACAGCTCTTCTC